>JAVQMG010000022.1:600000-786826 GCA_032878915.1 Castanopsis chinensis
GCTGGAAAGTTAACTTAAAGGGCTACAACTTTGTAGTTTAACAAAAGTCCAAATTCTGACGTTAAATGGGCTAAAATCATCGGTTAAGTGAAGCCTAAAAATCTGGAATTTTCTCCAAATGGGAATAGGACTCCTTGACCTATTTAAAGGCTTTTTAGAAAAAAAAGAAAAAGAAAAAAAAAACCCTAGAGAGGAAAAGGATGTGCCGTATAGAAGAACTTGTTTTGGAGGAGTCATTATGAAGAGGAGGATCTAAGGACAAAGGCGAGAGCTTCATGTTGATCAACCAATTCAGATGAAAGACATAAGTTTTATTTGTTTTCTTTTGAACTTTATTGTGAACTAAATTTATTTTCTAGAGTGTTGATGTAGTCTAGCAATGAACACACAATTTATTTTCTAAGTTATTTTATTTTTAATGTTTCCATGATTGAGTGTTTAATTCTTATTCTTAATGCTTACTATTTTCTTTACGAATTATAGTTTGATCAATTGAATTGCAATGAGACCGAGAGGAGATTTGTTATTTTAGTTCTAGAATTAAACATCATTAGTTGAGCGAAAGTAGAGATGCTTTACCGTGATTAGTGTGATTTTTCAGAATATTCAAAGTACGTAATGAGTCTTTAATTAATTAAATTCACATAGAGATATGGAATTGTTAATTGAAGATATTTTTGATATTATTCGAGAGAAGATATTGAATACTTAAGGAATTTTTAATCATCAATGGGAGATTATTAGAATTTAATAATTAGGAAGAATAAATTGTGTGGGATTTGTTAGGTGAAATCAACCGCTCTAGATCCATTCTTATCATATTTTTACACTTTTAGATTTTTGCATTGTGTTAATCTTTTATTCGTAGATTTATTTTTATTAAATAGTTTACTTTAATTCAGATAGTAGAACATTCCATTTATTTTCAATTATCCAAATAGTAATTGATTTAGTGAATTTCGGTATTCAATAACATAATTACTCCCTGTGGGTTCGACATTCGTTTTCTAAAAACACTTTATTACTTGTTACGATTCTGTGCGCTTGCAGATTATTTTACGCAAACAAGTTTTTGGTGCAGTTGCCGAGGATTAACTATTTGTTATTGATATTGATACTAGCTAGATATTTACTACTTTGGATTTTATTTTATTTATTCAACAAAAAAAAAAATATATAAATTAGGTGCATTTGAGTTTGTTTTCTTTCTTTTCAGGAATTAGAAGTGCATGACCAGATATAAATTGTTAAAGCGTACACTCTTTGATCCTGAAATTGAAAGAACCTTATGTCAGCTCAAGAAAGAAAAGAAGAAAGAAGCCAACACATCTCTATCTAATATGGCCGATCAAGAGCAAAAGGCGTTAAGAGATTATGCTACACCCTCGATAAATGGAGCTACATCAAGCATAAGGAGGCCAACCATACAAGCCAATAATTTTGAGATCAAGTCGGCCATCATTCAGATGATACAGCAGACTGTCCAATTCGGGGGGTTGTCACAAGAGGATCCTAATATCCATATTGCTAATTTCTTGGAAATCTGTGATACTTTTAAACATAACGGAGTGACAGATGATGCGATTCGACTAAGACTTTTTCCCTTCTCACTTAGGGATAAAGCAAAAGTTTGGTTAAATTCTTTGCCACCTGGCATCACTACTACATGGGAGGAGTTGGCTCACAAATTCTTAGCAAAATATTTCCCTCCTGCAAAGATAGCAAAGCTAAGGAATGATATCACCACATTCATACAATTTGAGGGTGAATCATTATATGAAGCATGGGAGAGGTACAAAGATTTATTGCGAAGACACATTTTGAGGAAACCGCTGGGTATATCTCTACTCCTTAAACTCTGTTCGAACCTTGAACTTCGGTGCGGTGGCGCCAGCTCTAGAACGACGCCGCGGCGAGGTGGAGCTCCGATGGTCAGATTAGAGCAGGAGGTGGAATTTTGGTGCTGTTTCTCTTGGTTTGCTCTCTGATACGTGTGTGGAGTATAGGTCTAAGTAAGTTAAAATGGTGTGTGATAGAGTTTATTGGTTTTTCTTTAAATGTGTGACGTGGCAAACACTGATTGGTGGCGTAAATCAACACTTTTACGCCACCTCTTGACCGTATGTTTTCTCAAAAAGTTTTAAAAATGTTGGCATTTAACAATTCAAAGCCACTTCCCCAATTATAACAACTCATTAAAATAATATAAATTTATTAAAATAAAATAAAATTTCAAAAAAAAGTTCATAGCAACCAACCACTTCACCATTACCACCACTGTGGCAGCCACAACTTACCAGACAAATAAAAAAAACTCAAAACAAAACCACCACCACAAACACAACAACCACCTTCATCAACAACCCACCGAAAAAACCCATGAAAATAGACTAACACCACCACCCACGACAACCACCATCACAATCACAAGCCACCCCAAAAAAAAAAAAATCCACCAAGACCAACGCCACTAGAAAAATAAGAGAAAAAACCAATAAAAAACCTACCATTGCCTACCATTACCACCATGACTTAGAGAGAGAGAGAGAGCAAACCCACCATGACCCACCACAGCACACTGAATCCATGACCCAAAATTCACCACCTACACCACAGCACAGCAAACCACGACCCAAAACCATTTACTACCACCATTATTTTTTTTTTTGTTTTTGAGAGAGCGTGAGATAGAGGAGAAGAAGAAAGAGCAAAGTGAGAAAAAGTGATTAGAAAAAGACAAATGGAAAGAATGGAGGAGAAGAAGACAGCAAATAAAGAAATTTTTAGAAGAAAGAGATGAAAATATTATTTAAGAGGAGAAAAGAGATAATGGAATAAATTTTTATTTTTTTTTAAGATTGTTGCTACAGTAAGCTATCAAAGTTGACAGTTTACTGTAGCTGTAGCTTTATATGCATTTTAGTTGAGAGTTACACATTGTCCAAAAATCAAACAGAGAAACTGATAAAAAGAGCTTCTGACCCCACTTTTCTATAGCTAAAAGTAATAATTTTTTAATAGATAATAAATGAGAGTATTGACAAGTTACTCTCGGACTGTATGATAGAGACTAGTCTTGTCACTCTTGTACTGTATAGTAGATAATTGCTTCTACTCTAGCTCATGTGATGATGTTTTTGTCCGTTAGTAGCTAGTTTCTTTTAAAAAATTACAAATATATTTTTTTTTAACAATTAAAGAGATTATTTGTAATTTTGAAATTTATTGGTTAACGTTGAGTGTTTGTGCATAGTGCTTGTGTGCATTTGTTTTCATCAGTAGTGTATTAATACTAAAAGCATGTTTGGTAATGTATTTTAATAACGTTATTTGTATTTTTTAAAAATATATATAAGTAAAAAAATATGCAAAAATATGTATAATACTATTTAAAAACTGAAAATTATTGCTCAAAATTACGTACCAACAGCTCCTAAATGTTTGGAATTCCATAGTTTTTAAAGGGTCCGGTTAATGTGTGCCCTAAACCATCCATTTTTAAAAATATTTTCACGGAAATTAAAAAAGCTATCTATATTTTTTCAATTCTTGAAAAAATATTTTAAAAAATGATTAATTATTGTATGCCATAAGAGCACATATTAGCAAAATTCATTTTTAAAATATTTGTTCCCCTCACTCAAAGTTCGGACTCAATCCCTAATTTTTCCAAACGACGTCTATGAGGTTGTTTTATACTTTTAAGTTGATATATTAAAGTCAAGATTGTCAGGATGAATAAATGAGGTTTCCTTTTATTTGATAATTCTGTTGATGAGAAGCCATGTGATTACCCTATATATCTTTTCTTTTGGGTAAATTCCAGAAATCTCCCCTGAGGTTTGGACTAATACTAATAAAGTCCACAACATTTAAAAAATGTCCATTTTGGTCCTTATTTCCAAAAGGTTTGTAGCACCGTTAACTTTTTTTTTCTTCATTCTTCTGATTCTTTCCACTCCAATGACAAAAATCTTTGTTTTCATAACCTCATTCTAGGAAAAGACCCATAGAACATAAAATCCTAATAATGACCAAACTCACACCTCAACAAGCAAGCTCTGACTCTACAAACACCACCGTGAGCCGCTGCCGCCAGCGGCAGAAGCAGCATTGATGGTCACGCCTTCATCGCAGCTTCACCTCCGCGAAGACACATTTTGAGGAAACCGCTTGGTATATCTCTACTCCTTAAACTCTGTTCGAATCTTGAACTTCGATGCGGTGGCGCCAGCTCTAGAGCGACGCCGCGACGATGTGGAGCTCCGGTGGTCAGATTAGAGCAGGAGGTGGAATGTTGGTGTCGTTTCTCCAGGTTTGCTCCCTGATACGTGTGTGGAGTATAGGTCTAAGTAAGTTAAAATGGTGTGTGATAGAGTTTATTGGTTTTTCTTTAAATGTGTGACGTGGCAAACACTGATTGGTGGCGTAAATCAACACTTTTACGCCACCTCTTGACCGTATGTTTTCTCAAAAAGTTTTAAAAATGTTGGCATTTAACAATTCAAAGCCACTTCGCCAATTATAACAGCTCATTAAAATAATATAAATTTATTAAAATAAAATAAAACTTCAAAAAAAAATTTATAGCAACCAACCACTTCACCATTACCACCACTGTGGCAGCCACAACTTTTCGGACAAATAAAAAAAACTCAAAACAAAACCACCACCCCAAACACAACAACCATCTTCATCAACAACACACCGAAAAAACCCATGAAAATAGAATAACACCACCACCCACAACAACCACCATCACAATCACAAGCCACCCAAAAAAAAAAAAAAAAAAAAATCCACCAAGACCAACGCCACCAGAAAAATATGAGAAAAAACCAATAAAAAACCTACCTTTGCCTACCATTACCACCATGACTTAGAGAGAGAGAGCAAACCCACCGTGACCCACCACAGCACACTGAATCCATAGCCCAAAATTCACCACCTACACCACAGCACAGCAAACCACAACCCAAAACCATTTACTACCACCACTACTTTTTTTTTGTTTTTGGGAGAGCTTGAGGTAGAGGAGAAGAAAAAAGAGCAAAGTGAGAGAAAGTGATTAGAAAAAGACAAATGGAAAGAATGGAGGAGAAGAAGACAACAAATAAATAAATTTTTAGAAGAAAGAGAAGAAAATATTATTTAAGAGGAGAAAAGAGATAATGGAATAAATTTTTTTTTTTTTTAAATTGTTGCTACAGTAAGCTATCAAAGTTGACAGTTTACTGTAGCTGTAGCTTTATATGCATTTTAGTTGAGAGTTACACATTATCTGAAAATAAAACAGAGAAACTGAAAAAAAGAGCTTCTGGCCCCACTTTTCTATAGCTAAAAGTAATAATTTTTTAATAGATAATAAATGAGTGTATTGACAAGTTACTCTCGGACTGTATGATAGAGACTAGTCTTGTCACTCTTGTACTGTATGGTAGATAATTGCTTCTACTCTAGCTCATGTGATGATGTTTTGTCCGTTAGTGGCTAGTTTCTTTTAAAAAATTATAGATATATATATATATTTTTTTTAACAATTAAAGAGATTATTTGTAATTTTGAAATTCATTGGTTAACGTTGAGTGTTTGTGCAAAGTGCTTGTGTGCATTTGTTTTCGTCAGTAGTGTATTAATACTAAAAGAATGTTTGGTAATGTATTTTAATAACGTTATTTGTATTTTTTAAAAATATATATAAGTAAAAAAATATGCAAAAATATGTATAATACTATTTAAAAACTGAAAATTATTGCTCAAAATTACGTACCAACAGCTCCTAAATGTTTGGAATTCCATAATTTTTAAAGGGTCCGGTTAATGTGTGCCCTAAACCATCCATTTTTAAAAATATTTTCTCGGAAATTAAAAAAACTATCAATATTTTTTCAATTCTTGAAAAAATATTTTAAAAAATGATTAATTATTGTATGCCATAAGGGCACATATTGGCAAAATTCATTTTTAAAATATTTGTTCCCCTCACTCAAAGTTCGGACTCAATCCCTAATTTTTCCAAACGACGTCTATGAGGTTGTTTTATACTTTTAAGTTGATATATTAAAGTCAAGATTGTCAGGATGAATAAATGAGGTTTCCTTTTATTTGATAATACTGTTGATGAGAAGCCATGTGATTACCCTTTATATCTTTTTTTTTGGGTAAATTCCAGAAATCTCCCCTGAGGTTTGGACTAATACTAATAAAGTCCACAACATTTAAAAAATGTCCATTTTGGTCCTTATTTCCCAAAGGTTTGTAACACCGTTATTTTTTCTTCATTCTTCTGATTCTTTCCTCTCCAATGTCAAAAACCTTTGTTTTCATAACCTCATTCTAGAAAAAGACCCACAGAACATAAAATCCTAATAATGACCAAACTCACACCTCAACAAGCAAGCTCTGACTCTACAAACACCACCGTGAGCTGTCGCCGCCAGCGGCAGAAGCAGCATTGACGGTCACGCCTTCATCGCAGCTTCACCTCCGCAGAGACACATTTTGAGGAAACCGCTTGGTATATCTCTACTCCTTAAACTCTGTTCGAACCTTGAACTTCGGTGCGGTGGCGCCAGCTCTAGAACGACGCTGCGGCGAGGTGGAGCTCCGGTGGTCAGATTAGAGCAGGAGGTGGAATGTTGGTGCTGTTTCTCCAGGTTTGCTCCCTGATACGTGTGTGGAGTATAGGTCTAAGTAAGTTAAAATGGTGTGTGATAGAGTTTATTGGTTTTTCTTTAAATGTGTGACGTGGCAAACACTGATTGGTGGCATAAATCAACACTTTTACGCCACCTCTTAACCGTATGTTTTCTCAAAAAGATTTAAAAATGTTGGCATTTAACAATTCAAAGCCACTTCCCCAATTATAACAGCTCATTAAAATAATATAAATTTATTAAAATAAAATAGAATTTCAAAAAAAAGTTCATAGCAACCAACCACTTCACCATTACCACCACTGTGGCAGCCACAACTTACCGGACAAATAAAAAAAACTCAAAACAAAACCACCACCCCAAACACAACAACCACCTTCATCAACAACCCACCGAAAAAACCCATGACAACCACCACCCACGACAACCACCATCACAATCACAAGCCACCCAAAAAAAAAAAAAAAAAAAATCCACCAAGACCAACGCGACCAGAAAAATAAGTGAAAACACCAATAAAAAACCTACCATTGCCTACCATTACCACCATGACTTAGAGAGAGAGAGCAAACCCACCGTGACCCACCACAGCACACTGAATCCATGACCCAAAATTCACCACCTACACCACAGCACAGCAAACCACGACCCAAAACCATTTACTACCACCACTATTTTTTGTTTTGTTTTTGAGAGAGCGTGAGATAGAGGAGAAGAAGAAAGAGCAAAGTGAGAAAAAGTGATTGGAAAAAGACAAATGGAAAGAATGGAGGGGAAGAAGACAGCAAATAAAGAAATTTATAGAAGAAAGAGAAGAAAATATTATTTAAGAGGAGAAAAGAGATAATGGAATAAATTTTTTTTTTTTTTTAAGATTGTTGCTACAGTAAGCTATCAAAGTTGACAGTTTACTGTAGCTGTAGCTTTATATGCATTTTAGTTGAGAGTTACACATTGTCCGAAACTAAAACAGAGAAACTGGAAAAAAGAGCTTCTGACCCCACTTTTCTATAGCTAAAAGTAATAATTTTTTAATAGATAATAAATGAGAGTGTTGACAAGTTAGTCTCGGACTGTTTGATAGAGACTAGTGTTGTCACTCTTGTACTGTATGGTAGATAATTGCTTCTACTCTAGCTGATGTGATGATGTTTTTGTCCGTTAGTGGCTAGTTTCTTTTAAAAAATTACAGATACTTTTTTTCTAACAATTAAAGAGATTATTTGTAATTTTGATATTTATTGGTTAATGTTGAGTGTTTGTGCATAGTGTTTGTGTGCATTTGTTTTCGTCAGTAGAGTATTAATACTAAAAGAATGTTTGGTAATGTATTTTAATAACGTTATTTGTATTTTTTAAAAATATATAATTAAAAAAATATGTAAAAATATGTATAATACTATTTAAAAACTGAAAATTATTGCTCAAAATTACGTACCAACAGCTCCTAAATGTTTTGAATTCCATAATTTTTAAAGGGTTTGGTTGATGTGTGCCCTAAGCCATCCATTTTTAAAAATATTTTCTCGAAAATTAAAGAAACTATCAATATTTTTTCAATTCTTGAAAAAATATTTTAAAAAATGATTAATTATTGTATGCCATAAGGCACATATTAGTAAAATCCATTTTTAAAATATTTGCTGCCCTCACTTAAAGTACGGACTCAATCTCTAATTTTTCCAAACGACGTCTATGTGGTTGTTTTATACTTTTATGTTGATTACCCTATATATCTTTTTTTTTTGGGGGTAAATTCCAAAAATATCCCCTGAGGTTTGGACTAATACTAATAAAGTCCACAACATTTAAAAAATGACCATTTTGGTCCTTATTTCCAAAAGAGAGAGTGGAATAATTTTTTTTTTTTTTTTAGATTGTTGCTACAATAAGCTATCAAAGTTGACAGCTTACTATATCTGTAACTGTTGCTTTATATGCATTTTAGGATCCATATCTTGTGCAATACCTAAAATCTCAGCCATGGATTTAATCTAATGGCTTAAATATTTGACACCTCACCAAATAATAAAAAGACTATTTTGACTTTGAAAACTTTCACCCACCCACTGTTTCAGTTTCAGCCCAAACTTTTCATAAACTCAAATTCTCTCCCTCTCTCTCTCTCTCTCTCTCTCTCTCTCTCTCTCTCTCTCTCTCTCTCTCTCTCTCTCTCTTCCGTGCACAGCTGCGTCTCCTTCAATCCATTGTCACGGCAACCCGGTACCAGTCCACAGAAGGCCAAATCCTCACTACTACCGGTGACGCTTGCCGCTATTTCGAAATGTGCTTTCTCAAAAAAGCTGCATTTTGAAATGCAAAGAATTCATCCAAAATGTATGGACAGGTTTCTTGATGACCCAAATTACCCTCATCCCACTAACCACAAAATACACTGAAAACTAAAATGACTAACACAAAAAATAATAGGAGATGAGAGAGTGATAGAGAGGAGTTTTCTGGTGAAATGATAAACACAGAAAATAATAGGTGAATCTTTCCGATATGAAATAAACTCCTTTAGAGATGAATGAAGCTTACATTTTTCTAGGGAGTTTTCTAGTGATCCTCACCAAAAATTGATGGTGGAGGTGGTGCTATGGAGTGGGTACTGTCGAAGGAGATGAGAGAGTGATAGAGAGGAGTGTTTGTTGTTTCAAAAAAAAAAAAAGGGTTAAGGAGCAAATGAGTGGCCGGCCAAGAGCGTTAGGATTCTTGTGAGATGTGTGGTTGAGGGGAGTGAGGTAGGTGGGGTCACACATGTGGCTCCTTAAAATATCTGACTTTTTTTTTTTTTTTTAACTCTTGAATTGTGCTGGGACGTTACAAATGGTGTAGGGTCGGGCTGAGGAAAAATTGAAGGATAAGAAAATAATAATAAAAGAGTTACATTGGGTGTGAGGAAAAGTGCCAATAAATATTGACGGGACTGACGAAACTAGTAGAGACGATGATAATGGGACTGATGGCACCAAATTACTGACGGAGGTAAGCTGTGCAAGAGCATGCCAAAGCGGCAGGAGCATTCAATACCGCCAACTGTGCCCCAGGCTGGATACAACGGAGGTGCCTCCTATTGAAGGCAAATTAAAGCCTCGCAATTAAGTGACAGGCGTTACTAAAAGCGGCATTTACACCACCATAACCAACACAACGGCTAGAAGGCCATCAAAGCATATATAAACCATCCAAGAACGCAAATAGGAGGTAACACGATTGCTAATCCATATTTTCTTGCCTTTACATTTGAAAGAATTCCGGAAATATTAACTTAAACATCGGAGGTGTTTTGGCAGGCGCCGCACCGGCGACCAAGCTTTCAGATTCGCCCTCCATTTGTTGCTGTACCCAAGACGACAATAGAGGTTTGATTCCATCCTGACTAGTTTTTACTTGACTGACGAACTCTTGTTTCATCAGTTTGGCGCTGTCTGTGGGAAATTGCACCTTTCGGTAATTGTACCTGGAGAGGCAGTACCCACCAATTCTTGCAGACAGATGGAATCCAATCCAGATCCTACCTCCCTGACCCAGCAAATCCAGGCCCTAGCGGCTACTGTGGAAGAACTCACCAGGCAGAATCAAGAGATGAAGATGCAGCTCCAGCAGATTCAACAGGAAGAGAGTTAGTCCAGGGACGGCCCAGGGGACGAAGGAAATAGTCACGGAAGGGCCAGCACTCTCAGACCAACCACCTTCGAAGAGCAGAATTCGGATGTTATCAAGGAAATGAGGAAAGAGATGGACGAGTTACGGAGAGCCGTCAAAGAGAAAACAGATCGGAGTGTGGATAGAATGATTAGGGCCACAGACTCGCCCTTCACAGCAGCAGTACTCGAATGTCCAGTGCCACCCAAGTTCCGTTTACCCCAACTAGAACCGTTCGACGGGTTGAGGGATCCTCAAGATCACCTCAACACATTCAAAACCACACTAGGCCTCCAACAACCTCCTGACGAAATATTATGTCGCTCCTTCCCCACCACTCTTAAAGGAGCGGCCAGGGAATGGTTCACGAAGCTGCCGTCATCTTCGGTGGATAATTTTGAACAACTGAGCGGTGCCTTCTTGAGGCATTTTATTGGGGGACAATGTCCGAAGAGGCCAGCAGATTACCTGCTCACTATCAGACAGGGAGAGAAGGAGACGTTAAGGTCATATGTAAAACGTTTCACACGAGAAACCCTGGAAGTGGACGAAGCTGACGACAAAGTGCAACTGACGGCTTTCAAGGCGGGATTAAGATCTCGGGACCTCGTGGCATCACTCGCGAAGAGTCCTCCAAGGACAATGGCAGAGATGCTCTTAAAAGCACAAAAATACATGAATGCCGAAGACGCACTCGCAGCCATAGGGGATGCAGCTAAGCCGGGAGCGTTAGAACAAGAGATCACGAGCGAAGGGGGCAGAAAAGAGAACGAAATGATCGTCAATTCAAAGACGGTAACAGAAATGACAAAGGCCCCCGCACGGTAAGATTTACCCCCTTAATTATGCCCGTTGACAAGATTTTGTCGCAGATTAAGGACGAGCACCACTTAAAATGGCCACGGCCATTGCACTCGTCGCCCAACGTTCGTGACAAAAACAAGTACTGCCGGTTTCATAAGGATCACGGTCACTACACGGAGGATTGCCGCGATCTCAAAGAGCAAATTGAGGAACTAATACAGAAGGGCAAGTTGCAGAAGTACGTGAAGAAAGAAGAGTACCGCAGACCAAGGAACGGAAACACAAGCCAGAAAGAATCATCGTTAAGAAATGACGACCGTCAATCTCAACCAGCACAAAATGTGATAGGGGAGATAGCAACCATTGCGGGAGGACCCTTTCCTGGGGGATCTTTTAGGTCTCTCAGGAAAGCATGCCAGAGGCAAATAAATAGCGTCCACATGATTCCCCCAATCAAGCAAAGAAGGACAGACGAAGATATGTGCTTCAACGAGGCAGATGCAAGAGGGGTGAAGCAACCACACAATGACCCCTTGGTCATAATGTTAACCCTAGAAGGGTTCAACACCAAAAGGATCCTCGTGGACAACGGCAGCTCGGCCGACATCATCTACCTCCCCGCGTTCCAGCAATTGAAACTGGATCCGAAAAGACTGCGCACTTTTGACTCTCCCCTCGTCAGCTTCAGTGGGGATCGAGTATATCCCAAGGGCATGGTGACATTGACGGTGACGATCGGGACCTATCCAAAGCAGTTAACCCGTCAGTTAGACTTCTTGGTGGTAGATTGTCCTTCATCCTACAACGCAATCATTGGAAGACCCACACTCAATAAATGGAGAGCAGCAACGTCTACATATTGTTTGAAAGTAAAATTCCCGACAGACGACGGAGTCGGCGAAGTAAGAGGAGACCAAGTTTTAGCTCGAGAATGTTACCAAGCCGTACTAGCTGCACGGGAAAACCACACTTGGGTGATAGAGGAGAAGGAAGGAGAAAAAGAGGGGAATGACGAATGTAAGGATGAAGCACTGGAAACGGTTGAATTAGCTGTCGGAGAAGTAACTAAAACAACGAGGATTGGAAGGGCACTAAGTTCGGAGATGAAGACCAAGCTCGTCGAGTTCCTCAGGGGGAACTTGGATGTCTTCGCATGGAGTCACGAAGACATGCCTGGGATATCCCCCGAAGTCATCCAGCACGAGTTAAGAGTAAACCCCGAGAAAAAACCCGTCCATCAGAGACGCAGGACCTTCGCCCCAGAACGAGACCAAGCAGTGACGAATGAGGTCAACAAGCTTCTGACAGCAGGTTTCATTCGGGAAGTACATTACCCAGAATGGCTTGCCAACGTCGTTTTAGTGAATAAATCTAACGGTGCATGGAGAATGTGTGTAGACTTCACGGATTTGAATAAGGCGTGCCCGAAGGATAGCTTTCCTCTGCCGAGGATAGATCAGCTAGTAGACTCAACAGCCGGAAATAAGCTACTGACGTTCATGGACGCCTTTTCCGGATACAACCAGATAAAGATGGCCGAAGAAGATCAAGAAAAAACAGCCTTTGTCACGAGCCAAGGACTCTACTGTTACAAGGTGATGCCCTTCGGGTTGAAGAACGCTGGGGCCATGTATCAGAGGTTGGTGAACAAGATGTTCAAAAACCAAATCGGCAGGAATATGGAGGTGTATGTGGACGACATGCTCATCAAGAGTAAGGAAGAATCCTCACATCTTGAAGATTTGAGGGAGACATTTGCCACACTCAGGCAGTACAAGATGAAGCTGAACCCAAGCAAATGCGCCTTCAGCGTGGCATCGGGGAAATTCTTGGAATTTATGGTCTCCCATAGAGGGATAGAGGCTAACCCGGAAAAGGTGCAAGCCATAATCAATATGGAGTCACCAAGAACAGTAAAGGAAGTTCAGAAGCTAACTGGAAGGATCGCAGCACTTAACAGGTTCGTCTCCAGAGCAACGGATAAGTGCCAACCCTTCTTCAAGACTCTGAAGAAGGCCTTCGTATGGACTGACGAATGTGAGGAGTGTTAGGACATATGTAGTTGTTCAATCTTGTGAACATATGTCACTATTTTATGTAATTGGCTTATACTTAGACAAAACGCACTTTACTTGTAATTGGGTAGATCTAGGATGTGTTAAACACTTCAAGAAACAGTGGTTCAAGATTAAGTGTTGAAGCAATCAAAGTCTGTCCAAGAAACAAGCAAGGAAGTGCAAGATTTTAAAGCTCGATAGATACCTCGACAGATACATCTATCGAGATTTAAAGAAGTTGTTTTGCCCGAGCCTCGACAGC
Source organism: Castanopsis chinensis (assembly GCA_032878915.1). Classification (NCBI taxonomy): domain Eukaryota; kingdom Viridiplantae; phylum Streptophyta; class Magnoliopsida; order Fagales; family Fagaceae; genus Castanopsis; species Castanopsis chinensis. The sequence continues at coordinate 613,428 of JAVQMG010000022.1, forward strand.
TGTCTCGATACCTCTCGACACCTCTATCTGTCGAGAATTAAAGAAAACAGAATTTCTGATCTGTTTCAAGTCCCACCGTGTGTGTGTCTTTGGGACTTCTTTTCTCCTAACCCTAGACATATAAAAGGATTATTTTAAGGGCCGTCAAATGGTGCATCAAGCAGAAATCACAAGACACAAGTTGCATCTTCTCTCTTCATGCAAATTGTGATCTGTGAGACAAAGTTCGTGCCCTAGTTCATCTCTGATGATTTGAAGAACTTTGCAGCCAACATTCTTTCTTCCTCAAGTTGGTGAGTGAGTCACATACTGGGATTCGTGCAAAGGAGTAAGACGCGTACTGGGATCCGCGCATCACATTGGTTAGTCACGTACTGGGAGCCGTGCATTAAACTGGAGAAACTGTCACTACAGAACAAGTCCAATTGGGTATTGGGGTAAGAGTTCAACTGTAGGTTGGTGAGGTACTGGGATTCCTTACTTGTAACTGCTTGTTATGATAATAGTGGAGTTTCGGGAGTGGTGACCTTAAATCACCCGGTGGGGTTTTTGTCGTAAGGTTTTCCCCATTCGTAAACAAATCACCGTGTTATTTAATTTCCGCTGCTTAACTTAGTTTGGTGATTTGTTTGTGCTGCCACGTGATTTTGCATGTTAAGTTGATTAATTAATAACTGGGCTAATTTAATTAATCTAAATTATCACAAGGGGTCAACGCGTTTGTGGCCTGACAAGTGGTATCAGAGCAAGCACACTCTGATTAGGGTTTAATCTATTGTGTGTGATCCATTGACCCTTGCTGTCATGGATAGAGGACAATCTTTAATTATACCTCCTTTATTTGATGGCACTAACTATGCATATTGGAAAGTACGCATGAGAGCTTTCTTGCAGTCTTTAGATGAGAAAGTGTGGCAAGCTGTGGAGATAGGCTAGACCAAGCCTACAGAAGCGCCGGCCGTATGGGATGATGCTAAGATCAAGGCGGCGAACTTCAACAGCAGAGCATTGAATGCCCTATTCAGTGCAGTCACCAATGAGGAGTTCAAGAAAATTTCCTCAACTGAAACTGCTAAGGAAGCTTGGACCATCCTCCAGACAACCTATGAGGGCACCAAGGCTGTCAAAGATTCAAAGCTGCAGAGGCTCACCACACGCTTTGAAGAAATAAAGATGGAGGAGGATGAGTCGTTCGATGAGTTCTATGCCAAGCTGAAGGACATAGTGAACTCAGCCTTCAATCTTGGGGAAACCATCCTAGAACCCAAGATTGTAAGGAAGGTGCTCAGATCGCTGCCGGAAAGGTTTCATGCAAAGATCACAGCGATCGAAGAGTCAAAGGATATTGACCAAATTCCTCTGACTGAGCTGGTTGGAAACTTGCAAACCTATGAGTTAGGGCTGACTAGGTTAGGCAAGTCGAGTAAGGGCAAGAGTTTGGCACTGAAGGCCAAAAGCAGTGATACGGATGACTCGTCAAATGATGAAGATTCCAAGATGAAGTCCTACATCACGAGGCAATTCAAGAAGTTTATGAAGAATGCCAATGGAAAGGGCTTCAACAAAGACCGTAGACAATCCAGTTCTTCACAACTCAAGAATTCGGATAGAATGAAGAAGGATGTCAAGGATGGCGGTCAGTACACTGTTCCCACTGGACCGAAGTGCTTTGGGTGTCAAGGCTTTGGACACATGAAACAAGAGTGTCCTACATACTTAAAGAGCATAGGGAAGAGCAAGGCACTTGCTGTTACCTTAAGTGACACAGAGCCTGAGGACGATTCCGAAGATGAAGACGACGGAATCTTAAATGCCTTCACTGCCACTGTTAATCCTACTGATGGGGTTACCGAGAAAGTGGACGAAGAAGAGGAGTTGGTGGAGTCCAAGTGTGAGATTATGGATGATCAAGATGATATCCACATTGCCTATGAGAAGCTATACAAGCTCTCCGAGAAGCATGAGAAGCTCTATAGGCTGGCCACCAAGAAGCTCAGTGATGTGGAATTTGACCGTGAGGAGCTGTCCACAAAGGTTGATCAAGCGAATCAAACCATTGGAGCACTGAGGTTCAAGAAAAATTTCTTGGCTGAGAGGACCAAGAAGCTTGAAGCGGAGCTGTTTCAAGTCAGAGCACAACTAGAGAGGACATCAAGCGCCAAGCTGGACAAAATGCTAGATGCTCAGAGATCTTCTTCAGATCGTACTGGATTGGGGTATGAATTCTCTCTCTCTAATACTCCTACTTCTAGTACTACTGTCTTTGTTCCACCCGCTAATAACATTAAAAATGAGGAGAATAATGTTAAAACTGAATTAGCTAGTGAGAACGTAAAAAAGGACAGGTCCATCCTAGGAGCACCCCCTAAAATTGAGAAAAGCTAGAAACCCTAGGAATAAGAAGGCTAACTCTCAAAAGGCCAAACAGAAGAAGCCGCATCTCTGTTATCATTGTGGTCTCGCCAGTCACACTCGACCAAATTGCTACAAGTGGCTTGCCACTCAACAGAGCAATGGCGAAATAGCATCTGGGAGCCGGAATCAGCTTCAGTCTTCTCTCGCTCCTCTTGGAGATATTCTTAAAACCCTCATGTTCCTTTCGAACTTGAACGGTTCATGTTCTTCTCCCTCTTCACCGGTTCAAGGGTCGACCAAAAGGAAAGGATCTTCCAAGGTGTGGAAGCCAAAGGGTCTAAGTGATTTTAGTCACTTCTTCTTTTCTCTCCTGTTTTTTTTGTGTGTTGCATTACTTGTGTGTTTCTTTACTGTTTTGAGTCAGTCTAGTTTTATGCATTGTTTTGCTTTACTTGTTTTTGTGTGTATGTTTTCAGTTTTGTGTTTTATTTTTACTTCTTTGATAAAAATAAAAAATAAAAATTGAAAAAAATTGAAAAATACAAAAACAGTGTGTGTTTGTGTGCATTAGTTCGTGCGAACTTTTGTAATGGCCATTGAAACAGAGTTTTCTAAACTTTGTATCACCTATAGCTTAGATGAGCACTCTTCTGCACAACTAAGCGAGTGAGCTTTGTAGCTTTTTGTCTGTGATGAGTAAGGTTAAGTAATCTCTTCTTCTTAACACTCGTGTCACTCTTTTTGACGGGTTGAACGAGAAAATCCTAAGAGAAAGGCATAAATAACCATCTCACCACTGTTACTCGCCAATCATAAAATGACATCTGTATGCTTCGGCATAGCAAAAGTGCAATGTCATAAGACACCTGTATGCTTCGGCATAGCAAAAGTGCAGTGTCAAAAGCTTAACATCATTGGGTATTTCTTTTCTTTCTCTTGTATGCCCATGCATGATATGCTTGTTAAAAGAAAATATGCAAAGAAATGAAAAGCAAAAAGATTAAAAATGCTTTAAAATATGGTTGCAAGCGTGTTTTCTAGGAGATGTGGGAGTTATAGGATGTACCTCGAAGGTGATAGTCCCCATCAAATGGTTATGATTGTGTGTGAGTTAAAGTGATTTTCTCATATCTCAAATCGTCATAACATTGAGACACTTATGCAATCTTGCGATGTTTTCACACACAACACGCAATACTCTTTGCTATTCTTGATACATGTGCAGGTACAATGTGATTTGGCCATCACTAGGTTTACATGCGTTAATGTATGCCCACTAAACTGTCTTAACTTGTTTTTGAAAAATAAAATTGGTTATACTTGTTTAGTGTGTATGTGAGTGTTTTGAGATATATGAGCGTCATATTTCTTGTTGAGAGATGTTTTTGAGAGCTAAATGTGTTGTTTGTATCTTTGGTTGAGTTGCATGCATGATTGCATTCATGTCTGTGTTTTTCTTCTTTTGAAAAACTGCTTTTCAAGGCATCTCGACACCTCCTCGATACCTCTCGACACATAGCTATCTGTCGAGCTCCTTAGACTTCTTCTTAACGTAGTCTCAACAGATACCTCGATAGCAGCTGGATCGATCGAGAAACTTTCTGTTTGCTCGATAGCTCCTCGATAGCTGCTGGATCAATCGAGGGTCCCTCTTGCTTGTTTCTTCTCCCTCGATAGCTGACCTCGATAGCTGCATCTGTCCATGTGTTTTTCTCGACACTTTCCCTCGACAGCTACCTCGACAGCTCTCGATACCTGCAGCTGTCGAGATTTACTGAAGCTCTATATATGGGTCCTTCGCGATTTTGAAGTTCATTCTCTCGATCTCTCTCGCTCGAAACTCACTATTCTCTCTCAAAAACATTTCCTTTTCCCTCCAAACCTTCTCCCAAGGCTTTCTCAAGAGTTTCTTTGCGATCTTCATCTCTTGGTAAGCACATTATCCCTCATTTTCATGCATTTCATTGTTTAAAACCCTAGGTTTTGTGTTTTTGAAAAATTTTTGGGAGTTTTCAAAATTGTTCTGGTTTTCATGAAATTTTTGGGTTGGTTTTCTAGTTTTGATCTTCAAAATCACATGCATTGCATCACATTAGCATTCTAACTGTATTTTCATGCATTTAGATGTGTGCAAATCGATTGTGTGCTGTTAGGTTTGGATTGGGCTGAGCCCATGATGTTTTTGAGTTGCATGTCACATGCTCATGCATTTTCATGCATACGTTCTTTTCATTTCAATATTTTCTTCTGCCAATATTGAACTGTTTGGGACTTTTCTGTTTGTCTCTTCTTTCCCCCTCTTCTATGTTTGCGTTAGTAGCGTCTATGGCTCCTAAACGTAAGTCCGTTCCTCCCCGGAACCCTATTCGTCCCAAAGGATCGTCTTCCTCTGATCCTACTCCCGTTTCTGTTCGGTTCCGTGATGAGAAAGCCCATAAGGATTTCTCGGAGAACTTTTCTAAACGCGGTGTTCATTCGGAACGCCACGTCGTCCTGGCAGACTTTGCCGACACCGACCTACCCGATGTCATTCACACTCGGGGTTGGGAGTCACTGTGTGACGTCCCGGTCACATCTCCTCTCGTGTTGATTTAGGAGTTTTACTCCAACATCCACGGGATAGATTCGTCAGTACCTTCTTTCTATTCTTGCGTTAGAGGTACGCGCTTTTGTGTCACCCCATAGCTCGTCTCTGAGGTTCTCCATGTCCCTAGGGTGGATCATCCCGATTACCCTAGCTGTGAGCGTCTCTGGACTGTGTCCAAAGACGAGATGATCTCGGCGTTCTGTGAACGTCCTACCTCTTGGGGAGATCACATGTACACACCATGTCGACCTTTTGCTAAAGGTCCTCGTTTCCTAAACATGGTGATGACTTTTGTTTTGCATCCTCTTTCTCACTACAACTCGATCACAGAGCCTCGTGCTCGGTTCTTATTGTCTCTCCTTGAGGATCTCTCTATAGACTTTCCTTCTCACTTCATCTTTTCTATTATCGATGTCTATAGAGATACGGCCACCCGTGATAAGCTCATTTTCCCTTCCGCTATCACGAGGATCTTAGGTCGTTTTTCCATTCCCTTCCCCTCATCCGATCACTATCATGTCATGTCTGCCATAGATGCCGCTACCGTAAAATGTAGCGAGGCACAATTTAGATCGCGACAGACGGATGCTGCCACTCCTTCCACCCATCCGACCACCTCCAGATCCGCTCGAGCATCTGCTTCTACTTCTTCGAGCGATGTCAGCTTGGGAGACATCATGGCGCAGTTACAGTGCATGGATGCTCGCCTTGATACACTCTCCACAGAGTTGTATCAGGTGAATGTCCGTGTTGGTCGCATCGCCAGGCGACAGGCGACCATGGGCGGCTTTGCCTCCGAGGTTTCTCCTCCGCCACCTCATGTGTCGACTGAGACCGAGGCTGATGATGATGGCGATGATGATGATGCTTCCGACGATGATGATGATGGAGATGCTACCTCATCGGATGAGATGTCTACTTGACACTCTACCCTTTGTCATTCGTGACAAAAAGGGGGAATAGTTTTGTATGAGAGTAGTCATGCTTAGGGGGAGTGTTAGCATAGGACAGTTTTGTTAGGGGGAGTGTGTATTGAGGGATGTAGTGAGATGATCAGATGTATTTTTTTCTTTTCTTATCTTTTAGAGATACTATGATCATGTATTGCCATACATTGTACTTATATTCTTTCCATATATGATGATGTATGTTTTTCTTTCACCTACCTTTCATGTGTTGTTTCTTTTCTGTCTTTATACACATGCTTCTTTACTTGTATGCAATCTATTATTTCTGTTTCACACAAAGATGCCTTGATGTGTTTTGTTTATAAGTGTTTCAGAAATACAGGTTGTCAAAGTCTTCTTGCCATAAACTCTCTTCTTGCAAAGTTTTTCAAGAGTTTGTGTTAGGATAGATTTTATTGTATGTAACAAGTGAATATGAGTTGAGTGATTTATGACTTCTCTCATATCTTCATTTGTATGTTGTGGTTTTGTCACGGATTGCCAAAGGGGGAGATTGTTAGGACATATGTAGTTGTTCAATCTTGTGAACATATGTCACTATTTTATGTAATTGGCTTATCCTTAGACAAAACGCACTTTACTTGTAATTGGGTAGATCTAGGATGTGTTAAACACTTCAAGAAACAGTGGTTCAAGATTAAGTGTTGAAGCAATCAAAGTCTGTCCAAGAAACAAGCAAGGAAGTGCAAGATTTTAAAGCTCGATAGATACCTCGACAGATACATCTATCGAGATTTAAAGAAGCTGTTTTGCCCGAGCCTCGACAGCTGTCTCGATACCTCTCGACACCTCTATCTATCGAGAATTAAAGAAAACAGAATTTCTGATCTGTTTCAAGTCCAATCCGTGTGTGTGTCTTTGAGACTTCTTTTCTCCTAACCCTAGACATATAAAAGGATTATTTTAAGGGCCGTCAAATGGTGCATCAAGCAGAAATCACAAGACACAAGTTGCATCTTCTCTCTTCATGCAAATTGTGATATGTGAGACAAAGTTCGTGCCCTAGTTCATCTCTGATGATTTGAAGAACTTTGCAGCCAACATTCTTTCTTCCTCAAGTTGGTGAGTGAGTCACATACTGGGATTCGTGCAAAGGAGTAAGACGCGTACTGGGATCCGCGCATCACATTGGTTAGTCACGTACTGGGAGCCGTGCATTAAACTGGAGAAACTGTCACTACAGAACAAGTCCAATTGGGTATTGGGGTAAGAGTTCAACTGTAGGTTGGTGAGGTACTGGGATTCCTTACTTGTAACTGCTTGTTGTGATAATAGTGGAGTTTCGGGAGTGGTGACCTTAAATCACCCGGTGGGGTTTTTGCCGTAAGGTTTTCCCCATTCGTAAACAAATCACCGTGTTATTTAATTTCCGCTGCTTAACTTAGTTTGGTGATTTGTTTGTGCTGCCACGTGATTTTGCATGTTAAGTTGATTAATTAATAACTGGGCTAATTTAATTAATCTAAATTATCACAAGGGGTCAACGCGTTTGTGGCCTGACAAGGAGGCCTTTCAAGAGCTAAAGCGTTACTTGAGTAACCCACCCCTTCTAAGCCCGGCTAAGGAGGGAGAAACGTTACAGTTGTACTTGGCGGTGTCAACCTCTGCCGTGAGTGCAGCCCTAATTCGAGAAGAAAATAAGAAACAGTTGCCAGTTTATTACATCAGTCAAGCCTTCCAAGGAGCTGAGTTTAAGTACCCGAGGATGGAAAAGATAGCATTCGCACTGATAATGGCCTCACGCAAGTTAAGGCAATACTTCCAGGCAAACCCAATCCTGGTCATGACTAACCAACCCATTAAAAAGTCCATGAGCAAACCTGAAGCAGCCGAGAGAATGGTCCAGTGGGCAATCGAGCTTAGCCAGTTTGACATAGAATACCAGCCCCGAACAGCTATTAAGGCGCAAGTCCTGGCCGACTTTGTGGCCGAATTTACTTCAGCCAACAGTGAAGACCATTCCAGCAACGATGATAAGTGGACGATACAGACCGATGGATCGTCGGCCCAAAAAAGAGGTGGAGTAGGGGTCGTCATAACCACTCCTGACAGAGAAGTACTCAAATATGGGGTCCAGTTGCAGTTCCCGGCCACCAACAACGAGGCTGAGTACGAAGGGATCTTGACGGGATTAAGATTGGGAAAAGCCTTAGGAGCCACGAACTTGCTGATCCAAAGTGATTCAAAACTGGTAACTGAGCAGATAAAGGGAGAATACAAAGCAAAAGAAGAAAGGATGCAGAAATACCTCAAACTGACGAGGAACCTCATCCAAGAGTTCGACATGGTCAGATTTGAACAGATCCCTCGAGGCCAGAACGCAGAAGCAGACGAAATATCGAAAATATCATCGTCTGGAGAAGCACCATCAGGGAGTGGGTTATCAATTGAAGCCCAGAAACGTCCTAGCATTGAGGAAGTATCAACATTCCACATCCGAGGTACAAACAGCTGGATCACCCCTATTATGTCTTTTTTGCAGGATGGGCACCTCCCCCAGGATGCTGACGAGGCCAAGAAGGTCAGGAAAAGAGTAGCTCGGTTCACGATCTTAAACGACACCCTATACAAGAGAGGCTTCTCCATGCCTTACTTGAAGTGTGTTGACGAAGAAGAGGCCAGGTATATCCTAAAGGAGGTCCACGAGGGAATTTGTGGAGATCACGCCGGACCCAGATCCCTGGTAAGCAAAATTATTCGAACCGGCTACTTCTGGCCAACCATGCAGATGGACGCAGTCGAACTCGTCAGAAAATGCGACAAATGTCAAAGGTTCGGGAACGTTCAACGACTTCCGGCAGAAAAACTGACGACCATATTCTCTCCCTGGCCATTCGCACAATGGGGAATTGACATTGTTGGCCCACTACCGCTAGGAAAAGGTCAGGTAAGATTCTTGTTGGTTGCAATTGATTATTTCACCAAATGGGTAGAAGCAGAGGCAGTGGCAACCATCACCGAAGCGCGCATTCGAGGCTTCGTCTGGAAGAATATCATTTGCAGGTTCGGGATACCATCGACGATAATATCAAATAACGGTCGACAGTTTGACAGCCAAAGCTTCAGAGACTTCTGCTTGGGTTTAGGCATCAAGAATAAGTTCTCATCTCCAGGACATCCGCAAGCCAACGGTCAGACAGAAGTGACGAATCGGACATTACTGAAGATCATAAAAACCAAGCTGGACGATGCAAAGGGTGCTTGGCCAGACGAGCTACCCAATGTATTGTGGAGCTACAGAACGACAGCAAGGACCCCGACGGGGGAAACACCCTTTATGCTCACCTACGGCACTGAGGCTGTAATCCCCGTAGAAATGGGCGCCACCAGCACCAGGCAAGAGACATACCACCAGGAAACCAACGACGACCAGCTACGAATCAACCTGGATTGCCTTGACGAAGTTAGGGACAAAGCCTCCAACAAGATGTCCAAGTACCAGAAAAAGATGGAAGAATATTATAACAAGAGGGTGAAGCTTAGACAATTCGAAGTAGGCGACCTCGTCTTGCAAAGGGTTAGCACAGCCACGAGGGATTCTGCACAGGGAAAATTGGGTCCAACATGGGAAGGGCCCTACCGAGTCACCCATTACTCCAGACGTGGAAGTTACCACCTAGAAACCATTGACGGGCAAAAACTTCCACGGCCATGGAACGTTGAACACTTAAAGAAATACCACCAATAAATGTAACCAATACATACATCCAAAGTTATAAAGGAGTTATTTTTTCTAACACTTCTACATCTACAGGGTTTTTTGGTTAAAAAGTGACGGATGTATGTCACTGACGAAATAAAGAGACATTGAATCTCAAAATCTAACAAAGTAACAAGATTCTACTACGACGGATGTATGTTACTGACGAAATAAAGAGACATTGAATCTCAAAATCTAACAAAGTAACAAGATTCCACTACGACGGATGTATGTTACTGACGAAATAAAGAGACATTGAATCTCAAAATCTAGCAAAGTAACAAGATTCCGCTACGACGGATGTAAGTTACTGACGAAATAAAGAGACATTGAATCTCAAAATCTAGCAAAGTAACAAGATTCCGCTACGACGGATGTACGTTACTGACGAAATAAAGAGACATTGAATCTCAAAATCTAGCGAAGTAACAAGATTCCGCTTCGACGGATGTACGTTACTGACAAAATAAAGAGACATTGAATCTCCAAAAACTTAACAAAGCAACAATACTCCGCTTGGACAAATGAAAGTCATTGACGAAATAAAAAAAATAAAAAAAAAGAATTTGATCGCAAGGTAGCAAGAGCCCGCAGTGACGAGAGCAAATTACTAGCAAGCAGAACAAAAGAAAGCTCTAAAAATGGCTAAGTTACCAGCATGCAAGAAGAAAGGGAAGTATATCTAATTAAAGCCCAAAAACATGGGGCAAATCTCCATTGTTTTTAAGACCCATAAACTCTGGGCCAAAACCATCATAAAACTATTGTTCACCAAAGAGAAGCAGTTTCCAAAATAGAGCTAAAAAAAAGAAAAAAGAAAAAAAGAAAAAAGAAAAATACTACAACATAACAGAAAAGTAATCTTTTTTCCTCTTCAGGGTCAGGCACCAGGGGCAGAATCGTCAGGCACGTCCTCAGCATTATCCGGGGCATCAGGCTGGCCAGTAGATGAATGGGTAGCCTCGTCAGCGGCCATTTCTCGGTCCACCTCCTCCAAGTCCAGATTATCCAGATCTACTCCGGCGGGATGCTTGATGAGGTACCTCCTGAGCAGCTCGAAGCCCTTGAAATACCAGCTAAACAAAGCTGTATTAAACTCGTCCGTGGTTTGGAAAGCCTCCACAGAACGAGTAGCGATAGTCTTCAAGGACTCCCGAGATGCCAGGAGTTGTTCATCCTTCTCGAACGTCAATTGGCGCTCTGCCCTGAGATCTTCGTCCGCCTTTTTCAGCCTTTCCTTCAATCCAGTGGTCTCCCCCATCGACGCAATCAAATCTTTCTTCAAAGTAGAGTTTTTCGCCTCTAAAACCTCCACCCTCGACAAAAGAGAAGCTGCCTTGGCTTCCTGGGACAGATATTCAGACGTAATATGAAGGCTCTCCCCCAACACCTAAAAAAAAAAAAAAAAACAAGTGTTAAAAAAAAAAAAAAAAAAAAAAAGGAGAAAAAAGTCAGGAAGGAGAAAGCCCGTTACTCACCTGGACGAGCTTTTGGACGTGGCGGCTGGCAACACGATTAAAAGACACTCCAGAAAGTGCCTTCAAGTCTTCGGCGGCCACCGCCCCATGTGCTCTCTCCACCGCCAGGCCTTCGTCGTCCCAAATGGTCGACGATCGAGAAGAGACCTTCTCCACCTCTGTCTCCTTCCCGGAGAGACGCTGTCTCTTAGCAATAGGCGAAGAAAGCTCCTCGATTGAAGTTGACGGAGATGCAGTCCTCGTCATTACAGCCCCGGAAATAACCGGAGTAGACTGCATAACGGGAGAACCTGACGCGCCCCTGTCAGTAATCTGCACAGTCTTTCTGCCCAAGCTCGAGAGTGGCTCCCCCTTCTTCATCCTCATCCTCGCGTACATGTCCTTATTGAATTTTGTCGTCATCCCTGCAAGAAAATTTTTAAGGAAGTGATCGTCAAAAAAAAAAAAAAAAAAAGGGGATAATCAGAAGGGACGAACTAAAACACTTACTTTTTTTCTCTTCAACCTCGAGGCTTCTAACAACGAAAGGCGAAGGCTCTGGGCCGAGGCAATAAAAAGACAAGGTCCTAGGATTCACGAAGTCGTCCCAATCTTCTATCGTCTGGGCGTACTCTACAACCTTCTTCACTCGATCCTTGTACCTGCTTTTAAGTTTTGGTCGCTTCTGCACTGCAAAAAAAAAAAAAAGAGAGAAAAAAGGGGAGAAGAATAGAGAAAAGGTTAGCAGCAGAACAAATTTACCCAAAGACTGAAGCGACGAAGGAAAGGTGTTGACGCACCTAACGTAGGGGTTCCCCACTGACGATGTAGTCGCGGGAGGTCACCCCAAATCTCGCCTGAGGCGGTCTCAAAATCGTCCCCGGATACAAAGAAAAATCTGGATTTCTAGTACCTGAAAGAGGACGGCAAACCCCTGACGACCCTATTCTTCCTCTCCCAGGGTACTAGTTCATAGTATCCGTGTTCCTTGGACGCTTTCAGCCGATACAAATAAACAAGCTCATCAATCTTGAGCATATCCCCGTCAACGGCAGCCAACCATATCCCCATACATGTAATCACAATCCTCCAGGAATTGGGCATAAGTTGCCCCGGAGCGATCTCAAAGTAATCCAACAGTTCCATAAAAAAAGGATGGACCGGGAATCTCAACCCACAAATGAAAGCCACCTCGTAGAAGCAGACTTCCCCAGGAAAGAAGCTACATGCCCGATCATCTTTCCCAGGCAAACGAACTCTCACTCTCTCAAGAAATTGAAACCTATCCTTAAAACGACCCAACGTCTCTGCATCTAGACCACACCCTTCACTAAGGGCATGAAAAGCCCTAACCTCTCGGACCGACGAAATAGCAGTATCGTTCCTCGCCGGATCGTCACTAGACGAGAGCCCGGTGTCCAATTTGCTAGATCTGACGTCGGACATAGCCATCTGTACCCTTTCTCTATCCCCAAACCAAACTACGGACTGACGAAGCAAAGATAGCAACTCAGTCAATACAATCTCCAAACAACTGCTCTCACAAACGAAACCTATTAATCGCTGAGAATTACCTAAAAACCCTCCCAAACGCGCAAACAAAAAGGAAATTGAAGGACACGCAATCCTAACTTCAGAGCCACTAACCATCAAAAACTTAGGAAAAAAACGGGCAGAACTGACACAAAACTAAAACCCCCACAAAAGAAGAGAACAAAATAAAAAAATCAGGGGAACAACGAAAAAAGAGGAATAAACCGAAGACAAAGGTTGAAGAAACAAGTAGCTTAAGAAGATGGAAGCTCCACCGCACAGAGGTTCCACTACGCACCAATTTGAAAGGAAGAGGTCACCGGAAAAGAAAGTTTGCAAAGAAAGAAGGGAGCACAAGGGTGTTTTCAAAAAATATGGCAGCAAACAAAGAGAAAAAGTTTAAAAGCCCCCAAATAATACAGAAACTGAAGAGTAGCAGCGGGAAAAACGAAGAGCCAAATGATGGAACATTAAATGCACCAACCGAAGCACGCCACGTGGCCACGATCAGTACGGCGCCACCACCACGCATTTAATGCGGCACGAAACTCCAAGAGTCACACACTGACCCTTCATCTTCCTTGATCGTCGTGACACGTCATGACGACCAAGGAATCCGAGGGCAACTGACGGGACTGACGAAACTAGTAGAGACGATGATAATGGGACTGACGGCACCAAATTACTGACGGAGGTAAGCTGTGCAAGAGCATGCCAAAGCGGCAGGAGCATTCAATACCGCCAACTGTGCCCCAGGCTGGATACAACGGAGGTGCCTCCTATTGAAGGCAAATTAAAGCCTCGCAATTAAGTGACAGGCGTTACTAAAAGCGGCATTTACACCACCATAACCAACACAACGGCTAGAAGGCCATCAAAGCATATATAAACCATCCAAGAACGCAAATAGGAGGTAACATGATTGCTAATCCATATTTTCTTGCCTTTACATTTGAAAGAATTCCGGAAATACTGACTTAAACATCGGAGGTGTTTTGGCAGGCGCCGCACCGGCGACAAAGCTTTCAGATTCGCCCTCCATTTGTTGCTGTACCCAAGACGACAATAGAGGTTTGATTCCATCCTGACTAGTTTTTACTTGACTGACGAACTCTTGTTTCATCAAATATATTAAAATAACAGTATATATTTGAATAACACTGGTTTACAGTATTGTGAAAATATTGTAGACATAATACTTTTTAAAAAGAAAAGAGAGAATGGAATAATATTTTTTTTTTTAAGATTGTTGCTACAATAAGCTATCAAAGTTGACAGCTTACTGTACCTGTAGCTGTAGCTTTATATGCATTTTAGGATCCATATCTTGTGCAATACCTAAAATCTCAGCCATAGGTTTAATCTAATGGCTTAAATATTTGACACCTCACCAAATAACAAAAAGACTATTTTGACTTTGAAAACTTTCGCCCACCCACTTTTTCAATTTCAGCCCTAAGTTTTCATAAACTCGAATTCTCTCTCTCTCTCTTCCCTGCGCAGCTGCCTCTCCTTTAATCCATTGTCACGACAACCCGGTACCAGTCCACACAAGGCCAAATCCTCACTACTACCGGTGATGCTTGCTGCTATTTCGAAATGTGCTTTCACAAAAAAGCAGCGTTTTGAAATGCAAAGAATTCATCCAAAATGTGCGGATAGGTTTCTCGATGACCCAAATTACCCTCATCCCACTAGCCACAAAATACACTGAAAACTGAAATGACAAACACAAAAAATAATAGGAGATGAGAGAGTGATAGAGAGGAGTTTTCTGGTGAAATGATAAACAAAGAAAATAATAGGTGAATCTTTCCGATATGAAATAAACTTTTTTAGAGATGAATGAACCTTAAATTTTTCTAGGGAGTTTTCCAGTGATCTTCACCGAAAATTGATGGTGGAAGTGGTGCTATGGAGTGGGTACCGTGGAAGGAGATGAGAGAGTGATAGAGAGGAGTGTTTGTTGTATGGAAAAAAAAAAAAGGGTTAAGGAGCAAATGAGTGGCCGGCCAAGAGAGTTAGGATTCTTGTCAGATGTGTGGTTGAGGGGAGTGAGGTAGGTGGGGTCACACATTTGGCTTCTTAAAATATCTGACTTTTTTTTTTGTTTTTTTTTTAAACTCTTGAATTGTGCTAGGGCGTTACAAAAGGTGTACGGTCGGGCTGAGGAAAAACTGAAGGATAAAAAAATAATAATAAAAGAGTGCCAATAAATATATTAAAATAACAGTATATATTTGAATAACACTGGTTTACAGTATTGTGAAAATATTATAGACATAATACTTTTTAAAAAGAAAAGAGAGAATGGAATCAAATTTTTTTATTTTATGATTGTTGCTATAGTAATCTATCAAAGTTGATAGCTTACTGTAGCTGTAGCTGTAGCTTTATATGCATTTTAGGACCCATATCTTGCGTAATACCTAAAATCTCAGCCATAGATTTAATCTAATGGCTTAAATATTTGACACCTCAACAAATAACAAAAAGACTATTTTGACCTCGAAAACTTTCACCCACCCACTGTTTCAATTTCAGCACTAACTTTTCATAAACTCAAATTCTCTGTCTCTCTCTCTCTCTCTCTCTCTTCCCTGTGCAGCTGCCTCTCCTTCAATCCATTATCACGGCATCCCGGTACCAGTCCACACAAGGCCAAATCCTCACTACTACCGGTGATGCTAGCCGCTATTTCAAAATGTGCTTTCTCAAAAAAGCTGTGTTTTGAAATGCAAAGAATTCATCCAAAGCGTGCAGACAGGTTTCTCGGTGACCCAAATTACCCTCATCCCACAAACCACTAAATACACTGAAAACTGAAATGACAAACACAAAAAATAAAAAGAGATGAAAGAGTGATAGAGAGGAGTTTTCTGGTGAAATGACAGACACAGAAAATAATAGGTGAATCTTTCCGATCTGAAATAAACTCCTTTAGAGATGAATGAGCCTTACATTTTTCTTTGGAGTTTTCCGGTGATCCTCACTGAAAATTGATGGTGGAGGTGGTGCTATGGAGTGGGTACCGCGGAAGGAAATGAGAGAGTGATAGGGAGGAGTGTTTGTTGTATGAAAAAAAAAAAAAGGGTTAAGGAGCAAATGAGTGGCCAGCCAAGAGAGTGAGGATTCTTGTGAGATGTGTGGTTAAGGGGAGTGAGGTAAGTGGGGTCACACGTGTGGCTCCTTAAATATCTGACTTTTTTTTTTTTAACTCTTGAATTATGCTGGGGCGTTACAAAATGTGTAGGGTCGGGCTGAGGAAAAACTGAAGGATAAAAAAATAATAATAGAAGAGTTACGTTGGGTGTGAGGAAAAGTGCCAATAAATATATTAAAATAACATAATATATTTGAATAACACCGGTTTACAATATTGTCAAAATATTGTAGACACAATACTTTTTAAAAAGAAAAGAGAGAATGGAATAAAATTTTTTTATTTTAAGATTGTTGCTACAGTAAGCTATCAAAGTTGACAGCTTACTATATCTGTAGCTGTAGCTTTATTTGCATTTTCGATTCCATATCTTGTGCAATACCTAAAATCTCAGCCATAGATTTAATCTAATGGCTTAAATATTTGACACCTCACCAAATAACAAAAAGAATATTTTGACTTCGAAAACTTTCACCCACCCACTGTTTCAGTTTCAGCACTAACTTATCACAAACTCAAATTCTCTCTCTCTCTCTCTCTCTCTCTCTCTCTCTCTTCCCTGCACAGCTGCCTTTCCTTCAATCCATTCCCACAGCAACCCGGTACCAATCCACATAAGGCCAAATCCTCACTACTACTGGAGATGCTTGCCGCTATTACAAAATGTGCTTCCTCAAAAAAGCTGCATTTTAAAATGCAAAGAATTCATCCAAAACGTGCGGACAGGTTTCTCGATGACCCAAATTACCCTCATCCCACTAACCACAAAATACATAGAAAACTGAAATGACAAACGCAAAAGATAATAGGAGATGAGAGAGTGATAGAGAGGAGTTTTCTGGAGAAATGACAAACACAGAAAATAATTGGTGAATCTTTCCGATATGAAATAAACTCCTCTAGAGATGAATGAGCCTTACATTTTTCTAGGGAGTTTTCTAGTGATTCTAACCGGAAATTTATGGTGGAGGTGGTGCTATGGAGTGGGTACCGTGGAAGGAGATGAGAGAGTGATAGAGAGGAGTGTTTGTTGTGTGAAAAAAAAAAATAAAAAAAAAAAAAAAATAAAAATAAAAAAAAAGAAGGTAAAGGAGCAAATGAGTGGCCGGCCAAGAGAGTTAGGATTCTTGTGAGATGTGTGGTTGAGGGGAGTGAGGTAGGTGGGGTCGCAAGTGTGGCTCCTTAAAATATCTGACTTTTTTTTTTTTTTTAACTCTTGAATTGTGCTGGGTCGTTACAAGAGGTGTAGGGTCGGGCTGAGGAAAAACAGAAGGATAAAAAAATAATAATAGAAGAGTTACGTTGGGTGTGAGGAAAAGTGCCAATAAATATATTAAAATAACATAATATATTTGAATAACACTGGTTAACAATATTGTCAAAATATTGTAGACACAATACTTTTTAAAAAGAAAAGAGAGAATGGAATAAAATTCTTTTATTTTAAGATTGTTGCTGCAGTAAGCTATCAAAGTTGACAGCTTACTATAGCTGTAGCTGTAGCTTTATATGCATTTTGGATTCCATATCTTGTGCAATACCTAAAATCTCAGCCCCATAGATTTAATCTAATGGCTTAAATATTTGACACCTCACCAAATAATAAAAAGAATATTTTGACTTTGAAAACTTTCATCCACCCACTGTTTCAGTTTCAGCACTAACTTATCATAAACTCAAATTCTCTCTCTCTCTCTCTCTCTCTCTCTCTCTCTCTCTCTCTCTCTCTCTCTCTCTCTCTCTCTCTCTCTCTCCTACACAGCTGCCTCTCTTTCAATCCATTGTCACGGCAACCCGGTACCAGTCCACAAAAGGCCAAATCGTCACTACTACCAGTGATGCTTTCCGCTATTTCAAAATGTGCTTTCTCAAAAAAGCTACATTTTGAAATACAAAGAATTCATCCAAAATGTGCGGACAGGTTTCTCGATGACCCAAATTACCCTTATCCCCCTAACCACAAAATACACAGAAAACTGAAATGACAAACACAAAAAATAATAGGAGATGAGAGAGAGATAGAGAGGAGTTTTCTGGAGAAATGACGAACACAGAAAATAATAGGTGAATCTTTCTGATATGAAATAACCTCCTTTAGAGATGAATGAGACTTACATTTTTCAAGGGAGTTTTCCAGTGATCCTCACCGGAAATTAATGGTGGAGGTGGTGCTATGGAGTGGGTACCGTGGAAGGAGATGAGAGAGTGATAGAGAGGAGTGTTTGTTGTGCGGAAAAAAAAAAAAAATGTTAGTGAGCAAATGAGTGGCCGGCCAAGAGAGTTAGGATTCTTGTGAGATGTGTGGTTGATGGGAGTGAGGTAGGTGGGGTCTCACGTGTGGCTCCTTAAAATGTCTGACTTTTTTTTTTTTAAGTCTTGAATTGCGCTGGGGCGTTACAAAAGGAGTAGGGTCGGGCTGAGGAAAAACTGAAGGATAAAAAAATAATAATAGAAGAGTTACGTTGGGTGTGTGGAAAAGTGCCAATAAATATATTAAAATAACAGAATATATTTCAATAACAACAGTTTACAATATTGTGAAAATATTGTAGACACAGTACTTTTTAAAAAGAAAAGAGAGAATGGAATAAAATTTTTTTATTTTAAGATTGTTGCCACAGTAAGCTATCAAAGTTGACAGCTTACTATAGCTGTAGCTGTAGCTTTATATGCATTCTGGGTTCCATATCTTGTGCAATACCTAAAATCTCAGCCATAGATTTAATCTAATGGCTCAAATATTTGACACCTCACCAAATAACAAAAAGAATATTTTGACTTTGAAAACTTTCACCCACCCACTGTTTCAATTTCAGCACTAACTTATCATAAACTCAAATTCTCTCTCTCTCTCTCTCTCTCTCTCTCTCTCTCTTCCCTGCAGAGCTGCCTCTCCTTCAATCCATTCTCACGACAAGCCGGTACCAGTCCACACAAGGCCAAATCCTCACTATTAACGGTGATACTTGCAGCTATTTCAAAATGTGCTTTCTCAAAAAATCTGCGTTTTGAATTGCAAAGAATTCATCCAAAATGTGCGGACAGGTTTCTCGATGACCCAAATTACCCTCATCCCACTAACCACAAAATACACTAAAAATTGAAATGACAAACACAAAAAATAATAGGAGATGAGAGAGTGACAGAGAGGAGTTTTCTAGAGAAATGACAAACACAGAAAATAATAGGTGAATCTTTCCGATATGAAATAACCTCCTTTAGAGATGAATGAGCCTTACATTTTTCTAGGGAGTTTTCCAGTGATCCTCACCGGAAATTGATGGTGGAGGTGGTGCTATGGAGTAGGCACCGTGAAAGGAGATGAGGGAGTGATAGAGAGGAGTGTTTGTTGTGTGAAAAAAAAAAAAAGGTTAAGGAGCAAATGAGTGGCCAGCCAAAAGAGTTAGGATTCTTGTGAGATGTGTGGTTGAGGGGAGTGAGGTAGGTGGGGTCGCACGTGTGGCTCCTTAAAATATCTGACTTTTCTTTTTTTTTTTCACTCTTGAATTGTGCTGGGGCGTTACAAAAGGTGTAGGGTCGGGCTGAGGAAAAACTGAAGGATAAAAAAATAATAATAGAAGAGTTACGTTGGGTGTGAGGAAAAGTGCCAATAAATACATTAAAATAACAAAATATATTTGAATAACACCGGTTTACAATATTGTGAAAATATTGTAGACACAGTACTTTTTAAAAGGAAAAGAGAGAATGGAAGAAAATTTTTTTATTTTAAGATTGTTGCTACTGTAAGCCATCATAGTTGACAGCTTACTATAGCTGTAGCTGTAGCTTTCTAAGCATTTTGGGTTCCATATCTTGTGCGATACCTAAAATCTCAGCCATAGATTTAATCTAATGGCTTAAATATTTGACACCTCACCAAATAACAAAAAGAATATTTTGACTTTGAAAACTTTCACCCACCCACTGTTTCAGTTTCGGCACTAACTTATCATAAACTCAAATTCTCTCTCTCTCTCTCTCTCTCTCTCTCTCTCTCTCTCTCTCTCTCTCTCTCTCTTTCCCTACACAGTTGCCTCTCCTTCAATCCATTGTCACGGCAACCCGGTACCAGTCCACACAAGGCCAAATCCTCACTACTACCGGTGATGCTTGCCGCTATTTCAAAATGTGCTTTGTCAAAAAAGTTGCGTTTTGAAATGCAAAGAATTTATCCAAAATGTGCAGACAGGTTTCTCGATGACCCAAATTACCCACATCCCACTAACCACAAAATACACTGAAACCTGAAATGAAAAACACAAAAAATAATTGGATTTGAGAGAGTGATAGAGAAGAGTATTCTGGTGAAAAGACAAACACAAAAAATAATAGGTGAATCTTTCCGATATGAAATAAACTCCTTTAGAGATGAATGAGCCTTACATTTTTCTAGGGAGTTTTACCGTGATCCTCACCGGAAATTTATGGTGGAGGTGGTGCTATGGAGTGGGTACCGTGGAAGGAGATGAGAGAGTGATAGAGAGGAGTGTTTGTTGTATGAAAAAAAAAAAAAAAAAAAAATTGTTAAGGAGCAAATGAGTGGCCGGCCAAGAGAGTTAGGATTCTTGTGAGATGTGTGGTTGAGGGTATTGAAGTAGGTGGGGTCACACGTGTGGCTCCTTCAAATATCTGACTTTTGTTTTTTTTTTTTTTTCACTCTTGAATTCTGCTGGGGCGTTACAAAAGGTGTAGGGTCAGGCTGAGGAAAAACTGAAGTATAAAAAAATAATAATAAAAGAGTTACGTTGGGTGGGAGGAAAAGTGCCAATAAATATATTAAAATAGCAGTATATATTTGAATAACACCGTTTTACAATATTGTGAAAATATTGTAGACATAATACTTTTTAAAAAGAAAGGAGAGAATGGAATAAAATTTTTTTTTTTAAGATTGTTGCTACAATAAGCTATCAAAGTTCACAGCTTACTGTAGCTGTAGCTGTAGCCTTATATGCCTTTTAGGATCCATATCTTGTGCAATACCTAAAATCTCAGCCATAAATTTAATCTAATGGCTTAAATATTTGACACCTCACCAAATAACAAAAAGCCTATTTTGGCTTTGAAAACTTTCACCCACCCATTGTTCCAGTTTCAGCCCTAACTTTTCATAAACTCAAATTCTCTCTCTCTCTCTCTCTCTCTCTCTCTCTCTCTCTCTCTCTCCCTCTCTCTCTTCCCTGCACAGTTGCCTCTCCTTCAATCCATTGTCACGGCAACCCGGTACCAGTCCACACAAGGCCAAATCCTCACTACTACCGGTGATGCTTGCCGCTATTTCAAAATGTGCTTTCTCAAAAAAGCTGCGTTTTGAAATGCAAAGAATTCATCCAAAATGTGCGGACAGGTTTCTCGATAACCCAAATTACCCTCATCCTACTAACCACAAAATACACCGAAACCTAAAATGACAAACGCAAAAAATAATTGGAGATGAGAGACTGATAGAGAATAGTTTTCTAGTGAAATGACAAACACAGAAAATAATAGGTGAATCTTTCTGATATGAGATAAACTCCTATAGAAATGAATGAGCCTTACATTTTTCTATGGAGTTTTCCCGTGATCCTCACCAGAAATTGATGGTGGAGGTGGTGCTATGGAGTGCGTACCGTGGAAGGAGATGAGAGAGTGATAGAAAGGAGTGTTTGTTGTATGAAAAAAAAAAAAAAAAAAAAAAAAAAAAAGGGTTAAGGAGCAAATTTTTTTTTAAGGAGAGAAAGGAGAGAGGGTTAATACTTTTTAAAAAGAAAGGAGAGAATGGAATAAAATTTTTTTTTTTAAGATTGTTGCTACAATAAGCTATCAAAGTTCACAGCTTATTGTAGCTGTAGCTGTAGCTTTATATGCCTTTTAGGATCCATATCTTGCGCAATACCTAAAATCTCAGCCATAAATTTAATCTAATGGCTTAAATATTTGACACCTCACCAAATAACAAAAAGCCTATTTTGGCTTTGAAAACTTTCACCCACCCACTGTTCCAGTTTCAGCCTTAACTTTTCATAAACTCAAATTCTCTCTCTCTCTCTCTCTCTCTCTCTCTCTCTCTCTGCGCAGCTGCCTCTCCTTCAATCCATTGTCACAGCAACTGGGTACCAGTCCACACAATGCCAAATCATCACTACTACCAGTGATGCTTGCCGCTATTTTGAAATGTGCTTTCTCAAAAAAGCTGCATTTTGAAATCCAAAGAATTCATCCAAAACGTGTGGACAGGTTTCTCGATGACCCAAATTACCTTCATCCCACTAACCACAAAATACACTGAAAACTGAAATGATGAACACAAAATATAATAGGAGATGACAGAGTGATAGAGAGGAGTTTTCTGGAGAAATGACGAACACAGAAAATAATAGGTGAATCTTTACGATATGAAATAAACTCCATTAGAGATGAATGAGCCTTACATTTTTCTAGGAAGTTTTCCAGTGATCCTCACCAGAAATTGATGGTGGAGGTGGTGCTATGGAGTGGGTACTGTGGAATGACATGAGAGAGTGATAGAGAGGAGTGTTTGTTGTGTGAAAAAAAAAAAAAAAAAAAAGGTTAAGGAGCAAAAGAGTGGCCGGCCAAGAGAGTTAGGATTCTTGTGAGATGTGTGGTTGAGGGGACTGAGGTAGGTGGGGTCGCACGTGTGACTCCTTAAAATATCTGACTTTTTTTTTTTTAACTCTTGAATTGTGCTGGGGCGTTACGAAAGGTGTAGGGTCGGGCTGAGGAAAAACTGAAAGATAAAAAAATAATAATAGAAGAGTTACGTTGGGTGTGAGGAAAAGTGCCAATAAATATATTAAAATAACATAATATATTTGAATAACACTGGTTTACAATATTGTGAAAAGATTGTAGACACAATACTTTTTAAAAAGAAAAGAGAGAATGGAATAAAATTTTTTTATTTTAAGATTGTTGCTACAGTAAGCTATCAAAGTTGACATCTTACTATAGCTGTAGCTGTAGCTTTATATGCATTTTGGGTTCCATATCTTGTGCAATACCTAAAATCTCAACCATAGATTTAATCTAATGGCCTAAATATTTGACACCTCACCAAATAACAAAAAGAATATTTTGACTTTGAAAACTTTCACCCACCCACTGGATCAGTTTTAGCACTAACTTATCATAAACTCAAATTCTCTCTCTCTCTCTCTCTCTCTCTCTCTCTCTCTCTCTCTCTCTCTCTCTCTCTCTCTCTCTCTCTCTCTCTCTTTCCCCGCACAGTTGCCTCTCCTTCAATCCATTGTCACGGCAACCCGGTACCAGTCCACACAAGGCCAAATCCTCACTACTACCGATGATGCTTGCCGCTATTTCAAAATGTGCTTTCTCAAAAAAGCTGCCTTTTGAAATGCAAAGAATTCATCCAAAATGTGCGGACAGGTTTCTCGATAACCTAAATTACCCTCATCCCACTAACCACAAAATAAACTGAAACCTGAAATGACAAACGCAAAAAATAATTGGAGATGAGAGACTGATAGAGAATAGTTTTCTGGTGAAATGACAAACACAGAAAATAATAGGTGAATCTTTTCGATATGAGATAAACTCCTATAGAAATGAATGAGCCTTACATTTTTCTAGGGAGTTTTCCCGTGATCCTCACCAGAAATTGATGGTGGAGTTGGTGCTGTGGAGTGCGTACCGTGGAAGGAGATGAGAGAGTGATAGAAAGGAGTGTTTGTTGTATGAAAAAAAAAAAGGGTTAAGGAGCAAATGAGTGGCCGGCCAAGAGAGTTAGGATTCTTGTGAGATGTGTGGTTGAGGGCAGTGAGGTAGGTGGGGCACACGTGTGGCTCCTTATAATATCTGACTTTTTTTTTTTTTTTTTAACTCTTGAATTGTGCTGGGGCGTTACAAAAGGTGTCGGGTCGAGCTGAGGAAAAACTGATGGATAAAAAAATAATAATAAAAGAGTTACGTTGGGTGTGAGGAAAAGTGCCAATAAATATATTAAAATAACAGTATATATTTGAATAACACCGGTTTACAATATTGTGAAAATATTGTAGACATAATACATATTAAAAAGAAAAGAGAGAATGGAATAAAAAAAAAAAAAAATTTAAGATTGTTGCTACAGTGAGCTATCAAAGTTGACAGCTTACTGTAGCTGTAGCTTTATATGCATTTTAGGATCCATATCTTGTGCAATACCTAAAATCTCAGCCATAGATTTAATCTAACGGCTTAAATATGTGAAACCTCACCAAACAACAAAAAAAATATTTTGACTTTGAAAACTTTCACCCACCCACTGTTTCAGTTTCAGCCCTAACTTTTCATAAACTCAAATTCTCTCTCTCTCTCTCTCTCTCTCTCTCTCTTCCCTGCACAGCAGCCTTTCCTTCAATCCATTGTCACGGGAACCCGGTACCAGTCCACACAAGGTCAAATCCTCACTACTACCGGTGATGCTTGCTGCTCTTTCAAAATGTGCTTTCTCAAAAAAGCTGCGCTTTGAAATGCAAAGAATTCATCCAAAACGTGCGGACAGGTTTCTCGATGACCCAAATTACCCTCATCCCATTAACCACAAAATACACCGAAACCTGAAATGACAAACACAAAAAATAATTGGAGATGATTGAGTGATAGAGAGGAGTTTTCTGGTGAAATGACAAACACAGAAAATAATAGGTGAATCTTTCTAATCTAAAATAAACTCCTTTAGAGATGAATGAGCCTTACATTTTTCTATGGAATTTCCCGGTGATCCTCACCGGAAATTGATGGTGGAGATGGTGCTATGGTGCGGGTATCGTGGATGGAGATGAGAGGGTGATAGAGAGGAGTGTTTGTTGTATGAAGAAAAAAAGGGTTAAGGAGCAAATGTGTGGCCGGCCAAGAGAGTGAGGATTCTTGTGAGATGTGTGGTTGAGGGGAGTGAGGTAGGTGGGGTCACACGTGTGGCTCCTTATAATATCTGACTTTTTTTTTTTTTTTTTTTTTTTTAACTCTTGAATTGTGCTGGGGCATTACAAAAGGTGCAGGGTCGGGCTGAGGAAAAACTGAAGGATAAAAAAATAATAATAGAACTGTTACGTTGGGTGTGAGGAAAAGTGCCAATAAATATATTAAAATAACAGTATATATTTGAATAACAGCATTTTATAATATTGTGAAAATGTTGTAGACATAATACTTTTTAAAAAGAAAAGAGAGAATGGAATAAAATTTTTTTTTTTTAAGATTGTTGCTACAGTAAGCTATCAGAGTTGACAGCTTACTGTAGCTGTAGCTGTAGCTTTATATGCATTTTAGGATCCATATCTTGTGCAATACCTAAAATCTTGGCCGTAGATTTAATCTAATGGCTTAAATATTTTGACACCTCACCAAATAACAAAAAGATTATTTTTACCTTGAAAACTTTCACCCACCCACTGTTTCGGTTTCGGCCCTAACTTTTCATAAACTCAAATTCTCTCTCTCTCTCTCTCTCTCTCTCTCTCTTCCCTGCGCAGCTGCCTCTCCTTCAATCCATTGTCACGGCAACCCTGTACCAGTCCACACAATGCCAAATCCTCACTACTACCGGTGATGCTTGCCGCTATTTCAAAATGTGCTTTCTCAAAAAAGCTGCGTTTTGAAATGCAAAGAATTCATCCAAAACGTGAGGCCAGGTTTCTCGATAACCCAAATTACCCTCATCCCACTAACCACAAAATACACTGAAAACTGAAATGACAAAAACAAAAAATAATACGAGATGAGAGAGTGATGGAGAGGAGTTTTCTGGTGAAATGACCAACACAGAAAATAATAGGTGAATCTTTCTGATCTGAAATAAACTCCTTTTGAGATAAATGAGCCTTACATTTTTCTATGGAGTTTTCTAGTGATCCTCATTGGAAATTGATGGTTCAGGTGGTGCTATGGAGTGGGTACCGTGGAAGGAGATGAGAGAGTGATAGAGAGGAGTGTTTGTTGTATGAAAAAAAAAAAAAAAAAAAAAAAAAAACAGGGTTAAGGAGCAAATGTGTGGCCGGCCAAGAGAGTGAGGATTCTTGTGAGATGTGTGGTTGAGGGGAGTGAGGTTGGTGGGGTCACACGTGTGGCTCCTTAAAATATCTGACTTTTTTTTTTTTTTTAACTCTTGAATTGTGCTGGGGCGTTACAAAAGGTGTAGGGTCGGGCTGAGGAAAAACTGAAGGATAAAAAAATAATAATAGAAGAGTTACGTTGGGTGTGAGGAAAAGTGCCAATAAATATATTAAAATAACAGTATATATTTGAATAACAGCGGTTTATAAGATTGTGAAAAAATTGTAGACATAATACTTTTTAAAAAGAAAAGAGAGAATGGAATAAATTTTTTTTTTTTAGATTGTTGCTACAGTATGCTATCAAAGTTGACAGCTTACTATAGCTGTAGTTGTAGCTTTATATGCATTTTAGGATCGATATCTTGTTCAATACCTAAAATCTTAGCGATGGATTTAATGTAATGGCTTAAATATTTTGACACCTCACCAAATAACAAAAAGACTCTTTTGACCACGAAAACTTTCACCCACCCACTGTTTCAGTTTCAGCCCTAACTTTTCATAAACTCAAATTCTCTCTCTCTCTCTCTCTCTCTCTCTCTCTCTCTCTCTCTCTTCCCTGCGCAGCTGCCTCTCCTTCAATCCATTGTCACGGCAACCCGATACCAGTCCACACAAGGCCAAATCCTCTCTACTACCGATGATGCTTGCCGCTATTTCAAATGCAAAGAATTAATCCAAAACGTTCGGACAGGTTTCTCGATGACCCAAATTACCCTCATCCCATTAACCACAAAATACACTGAAAACTGAAATGACAAACAAGAAAAATAATAGGAGATGAAAGAGTGATAGAGAGGAGTTTTCTGGTGAAATGACAAACACGGAAAATAATAGGTGAATCTTTCCGATCTGAAATAAACTCCTTTAGAGATGAATGAGCCTTACATTTTTCTATGGAGTTTTCCGGTTATCCTCACCAAAAATTGACGATGGAGGTGGTACTATGGAGTGGGTACCATGGAAGGAGATGAGAGAGTAATAGAGAGGAGTGTTTGTTGTGTGAAAAAAAAAAAGGGTTAAGGAGCAAATTTGTGGCCGGCCAAGAGAGTGAGGTAGGTGGGGTCACACCTATGGCTCCTTAAAATTTCTGATTTATTTTTTTTTTTTAACTCTTGAATTGTGTTGGGGTGTTACAAGAGGTGTAGGGTCGGGCTGAGGAAAAACTGAAGGATAAACACATAATAATAGAAGAGTTACGTTGGGTGTGAGGAAAAGTGCCAATAAATATATTAAAATAACAGTATATATTTGAATAACACCGGTTTACAATATTGTGAAAATATTGTAAACATAATACTTTTTTGAAAGAAAAGAGTGAATGGAATAAAAATTTTTTATTTTAAGATTGTTGCTACAGTAAGCTATCAAAGTTGACAGCTTACTGTAGCTGTAGCTGTAGCTTTATATGCATTTTGGGATCCATATCTTGTGCAATACCTAAAATCTCAGCCATAGATTTAATCTAATGGCTTAAACATTTGACACCTCACTAAATAACAAAAAGAGTATTTTGACCTCGAAAACTTTCACCCACCCACTGTTTCAGTTTCAGCCCTAACTTTTCATAAACTCAAATTCTCTCTCTCTCTCTCTCTCTCTCTCTCTCTCTCTCTCTCTCTTCCCTGCGCAGCTGCCTCTCCTTCAATCCATTGTCACGGCAACCCGATACCAGTCCACACAAGGCCTAATCCTCACTACTACCGGTGATGCTTGCCACTATTTCAAAATGTGCTTTCTCGAAAAAGCTGCGTTTTGAAATGCAAAGAATTCATCCAAAACGTGCGGACAGGTTTCTCGATGACCCAAATTACCCTCATCCCACTAACCACAAAATACACTGAAAACTGAAATGACAAACATAAAAATAATAGGAGATAAGAGAGTGATAGAGAGGAGTTTTCTGGTGAAATGACAAACACAGAAAATAATAGGTGAATCTTTCCAATCCGAAATAAACTCCTTTAGAGATGAATGAGCCTTACATTTTTCTATGGAATTTTCTGGTGATGCTCACTAGAAATTGATGGTGGAGGTGGTGCTGTGGAGTGGGCACCGTGGAAGGAGATGAGAGAGTGATAGAGAGGAGCATTTGTTGTATGAAAAAAAAAAAAGGGTTAAGGAGAAAATTAGTGGCCGGCCAAGAGTGTGAGGATTCTTGTGAGATGTGTGGTTGAGGGGAGTGAGGTAGGTGGGGTCTCACGTGTGGCTCCTTAAAATATCTGATTTTTTTTTTTTTTTAAACTCTTGAATTATGCTGGGGCGTTACAAAAGGTGTAGGGTCGGGCTGAGGAAAAACTGAAGGATAAAAAAATAATAATAAAAGTGTTACGCTGGGTGTGAGGAAAAGTGCCTTTAAATATATTAAAATAACAGTATATATTTGGATAACCCCGGTTTACAATATTGTGAAAATATTGTAGACATAATACTTTTTAAAAAGAAAAATTTTAAAATCAAATACTTTTTTACAAAATTTTTTATTAAAAGAGTCATTTATTATTAACATGAAGTAATTATTATTATTATTATTATTATTATTATTATTATTATTAAGAAAAATTTGATACTATTAATAAAATAAACTCCTATATATAAATATAATATATATTTTTTGTTTTTTTGAAATTTACCACTTTAACCACTACTTTTATGAGTGCTAACTAAACACTCAACTTTTTCAAAAAGTATTTTTTAGTAGTTTTTACCAAACACTCAATTTTTTAAAAAAGTATAATTTCATACCGCACTTTTTCAAAAAATGTAATTTCAAAAAGCTGAACCAAACTCACCATTATTCTATTTTGGTGAAAAAATAGGGTGAGAATCAAATAATTTAACCCACCTAATTTAACTTATGGTTTAAAACACGGTTAACTAGGGTAAAAAAATAGTGAAAAGAAGGGGGGCCCGGCTCCTCTCCTGTTTTGGTGTCTCATGTTTTCTCCTGTTTTTAAACAGATAAATGACGTGTGGCATCTACAAGATGTAACGGTAAGACGTAAGGCCACGTCACAACATCATTTATTTCTATTTTGCCAACAGTCCTCAGTAATAAATAGACCCGTCAGAAGTCATGCCGAAAATATCACCGGATCTGACAATCCATAAGGATAAATAGGGCCTATAAGCACAAACAAAGAAAAAATTATAATGATTCTAAAAATAAAGAAACAAAAGTGAGAAAATCCATTTCAATTCAATTCAAACCAGACCCTTAACAAAAACCCACTGTAGAAATCACAAGAGAGATGAACAAACTAACAAAAGAGATGAACAAACTAACAAGTGCATATCTGAACCACAACTAGCAATTGGCATTTAGCAGTTAGCTCACACATACAAATACACAAGAAGCCTTTGTTTTTCTTCCGCCATTTCTCAGCCCATTCTTTCCCCCTTTCTTGCAACTCTGTTTGTGATAGTTTCTCAGATTCGGTGTAGTGGTGTTTGGTGTGTTTGTGGCCTTATTTTTACAATTAGATTTTATAGACGCCACATGTCATTCACCTGTTTAAAAATATATATGAGTTGTGAAAATAGAAAGGGAGGCGTTGAGGCAATGAGGTAGTGATGAGATTGACAGCTACACACTCTCTGAAAATGAAACTGAGAAAGACAGCTTCTGACCCCACTTTTCTATAGCTAAAAGTAATAATTTTTTAATAGATAATAAATGAGAGTATTGACAAGTTACTCTTGTGCTGTTTGATAGAGACTAGTTTTGTCTCTCTTGTACAGTATGTCTGTATGATAGATAACAACTTCTGCGCTGGCTCATGTGATGTTGTTTTTGTTCGTTAGTGACTACTTTCTTTCTTTTTTGATTGTGACTGCTTTCTTTTAAGAGATTACAGATATTTTTTTAATAATTAAAGAGGTTATTTGTAATTTTGAAATTTATTGGTTCATGTTGGGTGTTTGTATTATGTGCATACTCCTTGTGCGTTTGTTTTTGTTGATGGTTTATTAATACTATGGGAGATGTTTGGTAATATTATTCTAGTAATGTTATTTGTAATTTTTAGAAATACGTGTAAGTAAAAAAAATATGTGAAAATGTATATAATTTTGTTTAAAAACTGAAAATTATTGCGCAAAATTACATACCAAATGGCTCTTAAATATTTGAAATTTCATAATTTTTTTTAATATTTTTGTTCTTTTAATCCTAAGTTCTGACTGAATCCCTAATTATATTTAGAGAGAAGCTTCGGCCAGTAGCTGGCATAAAGAGCATTCTTTACGCCACCAATGAATAAATGCCATGTCATATTTCTATTGAAAATCCAATACACTCCAGCACACATAATTATAACTCAATTAAACTCAAAATCTTCAAACATGTATCAGGCATGAAGAACTAAACAGCTCCAACGTCTAAACCCATTTCATCTCCTCCTCTCCTCTCCTCACAATCTTATATTTGCTTTGTGGGCTATATACCAAGAACCATAAAGCAAATAAAACACCCACAACAGAAAACAGAAAAGCCACAGAATAGGAAAGAAAGACTCAAATTTTTTCCCTTCTATTGTAGATAACACACTCATATAATACATTCATGTCAAAACAAGAACAAGTAGTCAATATATGACCAAGAATCGCCCAAAATTCAAAACCATATTGCCAAACCAGCATCGTAGGTAGAGAAACAAGCCCTGAAGTAATAAAAAAAAAATTATAACAAATATACACCCACATAAGAAATCAATGTTTAGAAGAGAAAAATCAATAACTAATCAATACCTAGATGAGAAAAAGGCAAACCCATAATGTTAACAAGAAGCATAGAACCAAAAGAATCAAAATAACGAAGACCCATTAAGTAAGAAATAGAGAAGAATCAAGAAAATGGGGTAAACCTTGAACGAAGAGGTGGAGCTCCGGTGCGACGGCACCAGCTCCTAACCGACATGTGCTGCAGCTTCAACGGCGGGGTGGAGGTCCAGTGGTATAAGGAGAGGAGATGGAATGGGTTTAGGTGTTGGAGCTGTTTAGTTCTTCAGGTCTGATATGTGTTTGAGATTGAGTTTCAATTGTGTGTGTTGGAGTGCATTGGGTTTTCAATAGAAATATGACGTGGCATTTATTCATTGGTGGCATAAAGGAGGCTCTTTACGCCAGCTCCTGACCGAAGGTTTTCTCTTATATTTATATGTGGTAGTTTTATGTAGATAAATTAAACTCAAGAATGTTATGATGAATAAATGAGGTTTCCTTTTATTTGACAATACTGCTGATGAGAAACCATGTGATTACCCTATGTATCTTTTTTTCTTTTTCTTTTTTTTCCCCCTCAACCTCTAGGTGATGGCTAACAGGCATTGGTGAAAAATGAAGATTGGTTTCTCATTGGATTACCTGCCTTTTACACAGTTAGCGAGGTAAAGCTTATATTTTTGACAAATAAGAATAGAAACTTTTTTTTTTTGTCAATGTTAGAAACTTTTGTTATGAAAATTATGTTCATAATTCTTTAAGGTATTTGGCAGATTGGTTTTAATACATATTTTTAATTTTTAAACAACTTTACATATATTTTTACACACTTTTTTCCTTACACATATTTTAAAAAACTACA
This sequence comes from Castanopsis chinensis, assembly GCA_032878915.1. Lineage (NCBI taxonomy): Eukaryota > Viridiplantae > Streptophyta > Magnoliopsida > Fagales > Fagaceae > Castanopsis > Castanopsis chinensis. Next base: position 644,836 of record JAVQMG010000022.1, read on the forward strand.
AACAACAATACTCAATCTCCTCTACTAAATGGCCCTTATCCCCAAGGCTGATTAATGGTCCCCTGATTACAGGCGTTGGTGAAGGTTGGTTTTTCATTGGATTCTCCTGCCTTTTACACAGTTTGGAAGGTAAAGCTTATATTTTTGACAAATAAGAATAGAAACATTTTTTTTTTTGGTCAGTGCTAGAAAATTTTGTTATGAAATTAGGTTCAGAATTCTTTGATTTCGAGGGCTGATTAATGGTCCTCTCTGGTACTAATTTTCTCCTAATTGCTCAAGCAAATGTATTAGGAAAGTTTTGGAGCTATTTGGATCAATTTTTTTGGTCACTCAATTTCCGTCACTCATCACTTATCACTCATCACTCATCACTTTAAAATACCACACTCGTTTGGCACCATCACTCACTTCCTATCACTCAATATTTCTCACACTATTTGTGGGTCCTATACCTGTCACTTGGTGCAACTTTCTTTCCTTTTTCTTTTTTCTTCCTAGTACCTAAATCACCCGAACCAAGTGACCAAAAAAAAAAACCCAAAACTAAAGACTAAACCCAGTGAAAAAAAATAAAAAAGTCAGTTGGTCAAAAGTTGCGGCTGTGGGTACCCATGTGTGTTTAATTACAAAAATACCATTGAGTTATAAGTTATGGAAACTGAAAACAGCCAAAATGTGTTTTCAGTTTCCATAACTCATAATTCAAAAATCAGATAATTGAGTGATGGAAACAGAGTTATGGTACTCCCAAACGGACTACTCGCTATAGGTCTCACCATTTTTGAGTTATGATTTATGGAAACATAGTTATAAGTTATGGAAATTGATGATCTAAACAGCCCCTTATCTTTTCAGTTAGATAAAGTTTGGAATAATAACACCTAGGGATTTGGAATGATAAAGTCATAAAATACACGTCCGTGGGCATTAGTCATTGCACAACAGACTTGTACATGTGGCACACATTCAAACTGGTGGGCACCATCTTTGAGTGCTCCATGTGGCATATCTTTTTCTTCTTCTTCTTCTTCTTCTTTTTTTTTTTTTTTTTTTTTTTTTGAGGAGGAAATGTATAATGACATTAACACAAGAAAAGGAATACAATACGGCCAAAGCCTACAACAATCAACCAAGACCTGAATGAATCAGGTGATCTAAAAAATGCGGAAAAACATCTTTCCAAACATAACTAACATTATTACACTTGGCAAACTGGGTGAGCTCATAAGCAGCCCTATTGCAGTCCCTTTTTACGTGTCGAAAGGAGTAGCTTAGAAAGGACGATATTGCAAGCTGAATCCCTTGAATTAGATGACCAGTTTCACTACCTTGGAGATCTTAGGAAATTGCCTGGATAACTGTGGTAGCATCTGATTCGAAGATGGCATTGGGAATGGCCATTTCCTGAGCCAAGAGGATGCCCTATTCCATTGCAAAGAGTTCAGTCCAATCAGCCAGGTAGTGTAAAGGCAGTGCTTTGCTAAGAGCAGCGACCATATTTCCACCATCATCACGAATGATCACACCCACTCCTAACGGAGGAGCTTCCCAACCTCCGTTAGAAGGTTGCTTCATGGGAAAGAGCACCGAGTTGGCATCTTGAAAATCCTCTACACTTCTTCTCGCCATTTCCCAGATTTGCAGAGGGGAAAGACTCTTTTCATTATGAGCACACAGATTTCTATTATGCCAAATTGACCAAGAGATCGCAAAAAAGTATTCCAAGTGCACGATACAGGGGCTTGATCATATTTTGTGCACTAAATCTATTTAGTCCGATGCATTCAACAGCAAATTCATGGGGCAGTTTTGCCAAAACGACCACACTGAGAGAGCAAAATCGCATGAGATTAATACATGTACAAGATTTTCAGGCTCTTCCCCACAAACAGGACAGTCAAAACCAAATTGAATACCTTTCTCCACCATTTTTGTATACACAGGGAGGCCATTCACACAAGCTCTCCAAGAAAAGATCTTAATTTTTGCTGAGAGCTTAAACTTCCACAGATTTTTCCAAAGGTGGGCATTTAAGTCTCTGAAAGAGCTTTCCACCACATCCTTATCAACCTGGAGTTTAGCAACAATGAAATAAGCACTTTTGACAGTGAACACGCCCCTTTTATTCCCAATCCAAATAAGATTATCTTTAGGCAAATTCTGACTTAGTGGGATTTTCAAGATAGTGTCCGCTTCAAAAGACAAGACAAGTGCCCTTACAACATTTGTTTTCCACCACTTAGTCTCTTGATCAATGAGAGAGGAGACCATGGGAAAGTCCTCAAATTCCCTAGGGGGGGTGATAACTTTGTATGTTGAAGGGGTAGGGAGTCATTTGTCCTCCCAAATGTAAATTAATTGCCCATTTCCCACTCTCCAACAAGTTTCACTCTTAATGACTTCGAGACTATGAAAAATACTTCGCCAAGTATATGAGAGGCTGCTGCCTAGGCTTGCACTTAGAATATCACTATAAGGGAAATACTTCGCCTTTAGGATACGGGCTGTGTGGCATATCTTTTTCTAAAAGCTTTTAAAGTTCATAATTCAACAATTATATTCGTGACCTGTTTGAAGTCTCTTTATATAATGGCCTTTTAAGTTCTGATATCACGATTCAGAAGCTTAATTGGTCATAATTCAATAAACTCTTGACCTGTATATTAAGCTTTTATTCAATGAAGAAGATAGGACTAGGGAGGTACTCAATATTTTTATTTTATTTTTTTAAAAGGCATATAACAGCTTGTAGCTAAAAGTTTTGTTTTCTAATAATGCTTTATTTTTATTTTTTCGTCGTTCTTACTCGTTGAATTTGCATGTGACTACTTCTTTGAGTCTTTTTAATTTTTGCCAAACTTGCTATTAAGTAATTAATGCTCCATTTTTGTTTCTTTGCATTATAGACATTCTGTTATTATGCAATCTTATTAACATGCTTATGTTAGAATAAGACCTTGTATGCCTTATTTATTGTTTTGGGGGTGGGGGTGTGGGGGGGGGGGGGGGGGGGGGGAGAGGGGGGTGTAGTCTTCCATGTTGCTAATTTAAATAGTGAGGTATTATGATATTAATATATTATCTTTATATTGAGGTATTCAGTTGGTTTCATTAGAGTTTTGATCAAAAGAAGAATGAGAGATTTCGGCTAGATGACTTCATATCTCTTTGTAGATTTTTATAGTCTACTCGGTAAATGTCCCTTACACTTGCAAAAAGTGCATTTTTAATATTGTACCTTTTTCATTTTTAGTGAAATGTGGGCAACAGTATAATTGTACAAGTTTAGGGCATGGTGAACTGGGGGGTATGCATGGAGCCCATAGGCTAGTTTTGGACTTATATTTGATGGATCTCATTATAGTCTTCTAGGTTTGATTCTGCCCAATGGTCTGCCCTAGCACATGTAAACTCCTACTCCATATGACACATTACCTTATTTGAGACTCCTCAAATCTGGAATAAATAAGTTATATCCATTAAACTACATATACTAGTCTTCAAATTGAATCGCGCTACTATGAATTTTTAATCTTGTTTGTTGCAGGAATTTATTTAGTTCATTTGATACAGCAAAGCAAGGCAAGGTGACTCTTGATCTCAACCAGTTTGTCTTTTGCAATGAGTTCACTAATTCTCCTACAAGAAAAATTTAAAAGTACCCTGGATCATTATGACAGTTAACTTTTAGTTCATTGACCTTTTGTGACCCCTTTAGTCTTAATGACTGCTTTAAGCTCTTTGAGAGAAGAAACCAAGAGAATTTCATCCCCTAAAAAGTCTCTGTTATAATGCTGCAGTTTGGTTTTAATGCTATAGTTAGCTTCTCTAGGAATCCAACTAAATCTGCAGTTTGGTATTAATGCTGCCAGAAACCCCATACTGCTTTTGACAGCAAAGCTTGATTGAAATCTTGGAGGTGCATGAAGCCTAGACCTCCTTGATTCTTTGGATGACATAGGGGATCCAAAGCCATTGGGGTGAAGTAATGGCTGGAGCTATTTTTTGGGTTCCACCACAACTTACGTATTAATGCATCCATCTCCTCACAAAAATCTTTTGGAATCTGAAAATTTGCCATTGTATAGGTTGGGGTGGCTAATGCCACTGTATTTATAAGCGTTGCACGTCCCATCTAGGACAAACTCTTGCTCTTCCCCCCACTAATTTTTGACTCAATGCTTTCCTTTAGATAGGCAAAATCTTTCTTTTTCCTTGTGGAGAGGAATAGGGGGACTCCAAGATATTTTACACCTTCGGGAAACTTACTTAAATTCAAGCCCATCCAAAAAATCACATAGCTCACCACCAGCCATATGCATTTCCAAATTACGAATTTAAATGTTCCTTATACTAGCAAAAAGTCCATGTTTGATGTTGTACCTTTTTTATTTCATGAAATGTGGGTAATAGTATAAGGTAAGCCCATGGACTGGTGATTATTCATGGTGCCCATGGGCTGATGGTTTTGGACTTATATTTGATGGACCTCATTAAAGTCTTCTAGGTTTGATTTTGCCAAATGTTCTTCCCTAGCACATACAAACTCCTACTCCATATGACGTTTTTACCTAAATTGATACTTGTCAAATTTGGAATAAATAAGTTATATTCATTAAATTCTATATACTAGTCTTCAAATAATAAGAAATTATAGCCCTACATATATACTTGAGGTTGTACAAGCACTTGTTTGTGAGTCAAAGATGACTTTGACAATATTTGGAGTCAGCAAAAATGCAATTGTTGCAATTGGTCTTGTCTACCTACTGATTATCTGCGAAAATGCCCAGGGAACTGAATACGTTGTGGGAGGTAAGATAGGATGGGATCTGGATCTTTCGGTTTTTCATTGGCCTGAGGGAAAGAGCTTCAAAGCCGGTGATGTCTTAATTTTCAACTATTCCAATCCATTGTTCAAAGTGGAGCAAGTGAATAAAACACAATTCGATCGTTGCTACTTGGACTACAATTCGATTAAGACTTATGATTCTGGGCATGACAAGGTTGAATTAGAGAAGGGTACGACTTACTTTATATGTGCTGTCTCGGATTATTGTGGATACGGGATGAGAATTGTTATTAATGCAGCCGAATGAGAACCTTGAATGTCTTGTCAAATATGTTAAGTTTATGTGATATTTTCTTCCATTTTTGTTGGAATAATAAGAATAATATTGAAGATTGAACCTCTAAAAAAAAATTGTATATATTTATATATATATTTTGTAAGGAAGCAAATTGGTCCACAGTCCAAAAGTGTTAGGACAATGGCCCAACAAGCCCAAAACAATAAATTTGTTAGAGAGTGGGTTTGAAACTGAACATTCAACGAGTTTGGTATGAATTACAATAGGTTAGTGACAGGCCACAAACGAGTTGACCCCTTGTGATAAATTAAATTGATTAATTAGCCAAGTTATTAATTAATCAAGTTAACATGCAAAATCACGTGGCAGCACAAACAAATCATCAAAACTAAGTTATGCAGCGGAAAATAAATGACACGGTGATTTGTTTACAAATAGGGAAAACCTAACGGCAAAAACCCCACAGGGTGATTTAAGGTCACCACTCTCGAAACTCCACTATTATCACAACAAGCGGTTACAAGCAAGGAATCCCAAGTACCTTACCAACCTACAGTTGAACCCTTACCCCAATACCTAATTGGACTTGTTCTGTAGTGACAATTTCTCCTTTCAATGCACGGCTCCCAAGTACATGACTAACCAGATGCGCGGATCCCAATACGCGACTTCAATTCACCAACTAGAGAGAGAGTTGTTGGCTGCAAAGTTCTTCAATTCATCTGCACGATGAAGATCAAGAAGATACTCGATCACAAAACCCTACGGTGCACAATACACAGCTATCTTCTTCACAAGAGATGAACTAGAACACGAACTTTGTCTTTGATCACAAATTCCATGAACAAGGATTGCTCAATACTTGTGCAACTTGCATCTGTTTGACGGCCCTTAAAACAATCCTTTTATATGTCTAGGGTTAGGAGAAAAGAAGTCCCAAAGACACATTCACGGATTGGACTTAAAACAGAACTGAAAATCTGTTTTCTTTAAATCTCGACAGATAGAGGTGTCAAGGATCTGTCGAGAAGCTGTCGAGGCTCGGGGTAAAACAGCTTCTTAAAGCTCGATAGATGCATGTGTCGAGTTAGGTGTCGATCTTTAGTAACTTGCACTTCCTTGCTTGTTTCTTGGACAGACTTGATGACTTCAACACTGAATCTTGAAATACTGTTTCTTGAAGTGTTAAACACATCCTAAATCTACCCAAATACAAGTAAAGTGTGTTTTGTCTAAGGATAAGCCAATTACATAAAATAGCGACATATGTCAACAACCACTTGAACTACATATGTCCTAACAATCTCCCCCTTTGGCAATCCGTGGCAAAACCACAACAAACAAATGAAGATATGAGAGAAGTCATAAAACACTTTAACTCATATTCACTTGTTACATACAATAAAATCTATCCTAACACAAACTCTTGAAAAACTTTGCAAGAAGAGAGTTTATGGCAAGAAGACTTTGACAACCTATATTTCTGAAACACTTATAAACAAAACACATTAAGGCATCTTTGTGTGAAGCAGAAATAATAGATTGCGTATAAGTAAAAGAAACATGTGTATAAAGACAGAAAAGAAACAACACATGGAAAGATAGGTGAAAGAAACATACATCATCATATATATCAAGAAATAAGTACAATGTATGTCAATACATGATCAATGTATCTCTAAAAAGATAGAAAAGAAAAAATACATATGATCCTCACTACATCCCTCAATCCACACTCCTTCTATAAAAAATGTCCTATGCTAACTCTCCCCCTAAGTATGACTACTCTCATACCAAAACTACTCCCCATTTTTGTCACGAGTGACAAAGGGTAAAGTGTCATGTAGACATCTCGTCAGAAGAGCTCGCATCTCCATCATCATCATCATCAGAAGCATCATCGTCATCACCGTCATCATCAGCCTCAGTCTCAGTCGAAACATGAGGTGGCGGAGGAGAAGCCTCTAGAGCAAAGCCGCCCAAGGTCGCTTGTCGCCTGGCGATGCGACCAACACGAACGTTCACCTGATACAGCTCCGTGGAGAGTGTATCGAGGCGAGCATCCATGTGTTGAAGCTGCGCCATGATGTCTCCCAGAGTGACATCGCTCAAAAAAGAAGGAGCAGATGTCGCTCGAGCAGATCTAGAGGTAGTCAGACGGGAGGAAGGAGTAGCACCATCTGACTGTCGCGATCTAAACTGTGCCTTGCTACGTTTTACGGAAGCAGCGTCTATGGCAAACATGACATGGTAAGGATCGGACGAAGGGAAAGGGATGGAAAAACGGCGAAGTATCCTCGTGATAGCAGAAGGGAAAATGAGCTTATCACGGGTGGTCGTATCTCTATAGACATCTATGATAGAGAAAATAAAGTGTGAAGGAAAGTCTATAGAGAGATCCTCTAGGAGGGACAACAAAAACCGAGCACGAGGCTCTGTGATAGAGTTATAGTGAGAAAGTAGGTGCAAAACAAAAGTCATCACCATGTTAAGGAAACGAGGACCTTTAGCAAAAGGCCGACATGGTGTATACTGATGATCTCCCCAAGAGGAAGGACGCTCACAGAACGCCGAGATCATCTCGTCTTTAGACACAGTCCATAGACGCTCACAACTAGGGTAATCAGGATGATCCACCCTAGGAACATGAAGCACCTCGGAGACTAACTCCGGAGTGACAGCAAAACGCGTACCTCGAACGCTAGAGTAGAAGAGAGGTACTGAAGAATCGATCCCGTGGATGTTGGAGTAGAACTCCTGTATCAACACGAGAGGACATGTGACCGGGACGTCACACAGTGACTCCCAAGCCCAACTGTGAATGACATCGGGTAGGTCAGTATCGGCAAAATCTGCCAGGATAACGTGGCGTTCCGAATGAACACCTCGTTTAGAGAAGTTCTCCGAGAAGTCCTTATGGGTTTTCTCATCACGGAACCGGACAAATAAAGGAGTAGAATCCGAAGAGGAAGATCCCTTAGAACGCAGAGGGTTCTGGGATGGAATAGACTTACGTTTAGGTGCCAAAAACACTACTAACGCAAACATAGAGAGGGGGAGAAGAAGAAGACAAACAGAAAAGTCCCAAGCAGTTCAATATTGGAAGAATATATTGAAAAGAAAGAACGTATGCATGGGAAATGCATGAACATGTGACATGCAACAATAAAAACTTCATGAGCTCAGCCCAATCCAAACCTAACAGCACACAACAGATTTGCACACATCTCAATGCATGAAAATACAATTAGAATACTAATGTGATGCAATGCATGTAGTTTTAAAGATCAAATCTATAAAACCAACCCAAAAATTTCATGAAAACCTTAACAATTTTGAAAAATCCCAAAAATTTTCAAAAACACAAAACCTAGGGTTTTAAAAGCATGAAATGCATGAATAATGAGGTAAAAGATGCTTACCAAGTGAGGAAGATCAAGAAAATCACTTGAATAAGCCTGAGGAAGAGGTTTGGAGAGAGTGAGAAGGGTTTTAGGAGGGAAAACACGTTCTATCGAGTGAGAGAGATCAAGCGAAATGAGAGAAAATCGTGAGGAATCCTTTTATAGACCTTCAGTAATTCTCGACAAATGCAGATGTCGAGAGGTGTCGAGACAGCTATCGAGATAGGTGTCGAGAAAAAGCACTTCGACAGATGCAGCTATTGAGGTCATGTGTCGAGAAAGAAGGATCAAGCATGAAGGAACCACGATCGATCCAGAAGCTGTCGAGAAGCTATCGAGCAGACAGAAAGTTTGTCGATCGATCCACCAGATGTTGAGGATGTGTCGAGACTGCGTTTAGAAAAAGTCTAAGAAGCTCGACAGACAGCTAGGTATCGAGAGGTGTCGAGGAAGTGTCGAGATGCCTTTAAAAACAGTTTTTCAAAAGAGGAAAAACACAGACATGAATGCAATCATGCATGCAACTCAACCAAAGATCCAAGCAACACATTAAGCTCTCAAAATCATCTCTCAACAATAATTTTAAAGCACATGTATCCCAAAACACGCACACGCACACTAAACAAGTCTAACCAATTTTATATCTCAAAAATAAGTTAAGACAATTTAGTGAGCATACATTAACGCATGTAAATCTTGTGATGGCCAAATCACATTGTACCTGCACATGTATCAAAAATAGCAAAGAGTATTGCGTGTTGTGTGTGAAAACATCGCAAGATAGCATAAGTGTCTCAAAGTTATGACGATTTAAGATATGAGAAAATCACTTTAACTCACACACAATCATAACTGTTTGATGGGGACTATCACCTTCGAGGTACATCCTATAACTCCCACATCTCCTAGAAAACACGCTTGCAACCATATTTTAAAGCATTTTGATCTTTTTGCTTTTTATTTCTTTGCATATTTTCTTTTATTAAGCATATCATGCATGGGCATACAAGAGAAAGAAAAGAAATACCCAATTATGTTAAGCTTTTGACATTGCACTTTTGCTATGCCGAAGTATACAGGTGTCATATCATGATTGGTGAATAACAGTGGTGAGATGATTATTTATGCCTTTCTCTTAGGATTTTCTAGTCCTACCTGTCAAAAAGAGTGATACGAGTGTTAAGTAGAAGAGATCACTTAATCTTACTCATCACAAACAAAGAGCTACAAAGCTCACTTGCTTAGTTGTGCAAAAGAGTGCTCATCTAAGCTACAGGTGATACAAAGTTTAGAAAACTCTGTTTCAATGGCCATTTCAAAAGTTCACATGAACCAATGCATGCAAACACACACTGTTTTTGTATTTTTCAATTTTTTTTTATTTTTATCAGAAAAGCAAAAATAAAACACAAAACTGAAAACACACAAACAAAAACAAGTTAAAGAAAGCAAAACAATGCATAAAACTTGACTGACTCAAAACAGTAAAGAAACACACAAGTAATGCAACACAACAAAAACAGGGAGAGAGAAGAAGAAGTGACTAAAATCACTTAGATCCCTTTGCCTTCCACACCTTGGAAGAACCTTTCCTTTTAATCAACCCTTGAACTGATGAAAAGGGAGAAGAATAAGAACCGTTCAAGTTCGAAAGGAACATGAGGGCTTTAAGAATGTCTCCAAGAGGAGTAAGAGAAGTCTGAAGCTGATTCTGGCTTCCAGATGCTATCATGCCATTGCTTTGTTAAGTGGCTAGCCACTTGTAGCAATTTGGTCGAGTATGACCGGCAACACCACAATGATAACAGAGATGCGGCTTCTTCTGTTTGGCCTTTTGGGAGATAGCCTTCTTAGTCCTAGGGTTTCTAGTTTCCCTTTTCTCAACTCTAGGGGGTGCTCCTAGGATGGACTTGCCCTTGTCTAAGTTCTCACTAGCTAATTCAGTTTTAACATTCTTATCCTCAGTTTTAATGTTATTAGCAGGTGGAACAAAAACAATAGTACTAGCAGAAGGAGTATTAGAGAGAGAGAATTCATACCCCAATCCAGTACGATCTGAAGAAGATTTTTGAGCACTTAGCATCTCGTCCAGCTTTGCACTTGACGTCCTCTCCAATTGTGCTCTAACTTGAAACAGCTCCGCTTCAAGCTTCTTGGTCTTCTCAGCCAAGAAATAGTTTTCAAACCTCAGTGTTCCAATGGTCTGATTTGCTTCATCAACCTTAGTGGAAAGCTCCTCACAGTCAAGTTCCACATCACTGAGCTTCTTGGTGGCCAGCCTATAGAGCTTCTCATGCTTCTCAGAAAGCTTGTACAGTTTCTCATAGGCAGTATGGATATCATCTTGATCATCCATAATCTCACACTTGGCATCCACCAACTCCTTTTCTTCATCCACTTCTTCAGTAACCCCATCAGTAGGATTAACAGTGGCAGTGAAGGCATTCAAGATTCTGTCGTCTTCATTTTCAGAATCGTCCTCGGGCTCCGTGTCGCTTAAGGTAACAGCAAGTGCCTTGCTCTTCCCTATGCTCTTAAGGTACGTTGGACACTCTTGTTTCATGTGTCCAAAGCCTTGACACCCAAAGCATTTTGGCCCAGCGGGAACAGTGTACTGACCGCCATCCTTGACATCCTTCTTTCCTTTATCCAAATTCTTGAATTGTGAAGAACTGGATTGCCTACAGTCTTTGTTGAAGCCCTTTCCATTAGCTTTCTTCATGAATTTCTTGAATTGCCTTGTAATATAGGACTTTATTTTAGAATCTTTATCGTCGGAAGAATCGTCTGTATCACTGCTCTTGGCCTTTAGTGCCATGCTCTTGCCCTTACTTGACTTGCCTAACCTAGTCAGCCCTAACTCGTAGGTTTGCAAGTTTCCAACCAGCTCAGTCAGAGGAATTCTGTCAATATCCTTCGATTCCTCGATCGCCATGATCTTAGCATGAAATCTCTCGGGCAGCGATCTGAGCACTTTCCTTACTATCTTGGGTTCAGGAATGGTTTCCCCAAGATTGAAGGCTGAGTTCATTATGTCTTTGAGCTTGACATAGAACTCATAAAATGACTCATCTTCCTCCATCTTAATTTCTTCAAAGCTTGTGGTGAGCCTCTGTAGCTTTGAATCTTTGACAGCCTTGGTTCCCTCATAGGTTGTCTGGGGAATGGTCCATACTTCCTTAGCAGTTTCTGTAGAGGAAATTTTCTTGAATTCCTCATTGGTGACTGCACTGTATAGGGCATTCAATGCTCTGCTGTTGAAGTTTGCCGCCTTGATCTTGGCATCATCCCAATCGGCCGGCGCTTCTGTAGGCTTGATCCAGCCTATCTCCACAGCTTGCCACACTTTCTCATCTAAAGACTGCAAGAAAGCTCTCATGCGTACTTTCCAGTATACATAGTTAGTGCCATCAAATAATGGAGGTATAATAAGAGATTGACCTCTATCCATGACAGCAGGGGTCAATGGATCACACACAAGGATTAAACCTTAATCAGAGTGTGCTTGCTCTTATACCACTTGACAGGCCACAAACGAGTTGACCCCTTGTGATAAATTAAATTGATTAATTAGCCAAGTTATTAATTAATCAAGTTAACATGCAAAATCATTTGGCAGCACAAACAAATCACCAAAACTAAGTTATGCAGCAGAAAATAAATGACACGGCGATTTGTTTACGAATGGGAAAAACCTGACGGCAAAAACCCCACCGGGTGATTTAAGGTCACCACTCCCGAAACTCCACTATTATCACAACAAGCGATTACAAGTAAGGAATCCCAAGTACCTTACCAACCTACAGTTGAACCCTTACCCCAATACCCAATTGGACTTGTTTTGTAGTGACAGTTTCTCCTTTCAATGCACGGCTCCCAAGTACGTGACTAACCAGATGCGCAGATCCCAGTACGCGACTTCAATTCACCAACTAGAGAGAGAGTTGTTGGCTGCAAAGTTCTTCAATTCATCTGCACGATGAAGATCAAGAAGATGCTCGGTCACAAAACCCTACGGTGCACAATACACAGCTATCTTCTTCACAAGAGATGAACTAAGGCACGAACTTTGTCTTTGATCACAAATTGCATGAATAAGGATTACTCAATACTTGTGCAACTTGCATCTGTTTGACGGCCCTTAAAACAATCATTTTATATGTCTAGGGTTAGGAGAAAAGAAGTCCCAAAGACACATTCACGGATTGGACTTAAAACAGAACTGAAAATCTGTTTTCTTTAAATCTCAACAGATAGAGGTGTCGGGGTAAAACAGCTTCTTAAAGCTCGATAGATGCATATGTCGAGCCAGGTGTCGAGCTTTAGTAACTTACACTTCCTTGCTTGTTTCTTGGATAGACTTAATGACTTCAACACTGAATCTTGAAACACTGTTTCTTGAAGTGTTAAACACATCCTAAATCTACCCAAATACAAGTAAAGTGTGTTTTGTCTAAGGATAAGCCAATTACATAAAATAGCGACATATGTCAACAACCACTTGAACTACATATGTTCTAACAGTTAGACTGCTATGAGAATGATTAAGAAAAGCAGATTAAAAAGAAAAACACTCCCAGGTCAAGTCCGAGGATGATAAGTTCTTGTATAAATATCCCTCAAACTGACACCAATATTCAAGTTCCTGGCTACAGAGTTCTTTTTTCTCTTTTTTTTTTTTTTTTTTATCCTCTTACTGTAATGGAATCCTTTCCTTTTTATATTACTTGTGCAGCAATTTTACATTCTTTAAAATAAGTAATTTAAGGTGGAATGCTACCTAGGGATGACAATTTTTCCTCACCCCGCTTAACCCGCCCCTCCTTGCTTCGCCTCGCGCAGGTTTTCCCTGCCCCACAAAGGTGATGGGCATGGGGATTAGGTAAGATTTTAGCCCCGCATCACAAGGCGAGGTAGGGCGAGGATGGATTTAGACTTTTTAGACCAACCCTGTTCTGCCCCTTCCCGTCCCTGCCCCATCCTGCATTGCTAAGGGTTATAATTATAAATTTTTCTTACCTTAAAACCCTACTATTTAAACAAACATATTAATATTAGCTATTTTATTTTATCCAATGTGGTTCTCTGCCTTTATTTTGTCATGTGTTATACTATGAGGTTTTTTTTTTTTTTTTTTAAATGATTGTCTTGTTAAACACATGGATATATTATTCAATTTTTTCCTAAAAATTGATTTGATTTGATGGGATAAATTTAGTTGTAATTTCAAGTATATTTTTATTAATGAAATAAGTTTCATTAAAAAAATTGTATTAGTTGTAGGGCAAATTAACAAAAAATAGAATTTTGCAGAGTGGGGCGGGGCTTCGCAGGGTCCCAAGGGATGGAGGTGGGGTAAGAAAATTTTTTCCTTCATGTGAGGCAGGGAGGGGATGGGGCAAGACAAAATCTTGCGAGGCAGGAGCCACGTGACAACCCCACATGCACATCTATGGGAACTCCACACGTTCATGTCCATGAATCACACCATTAGCAATATTCCTTTGTTGCGCTTTTTTTTTTTTTCTCCAGGATCTTTGAGTGTGGGCTGTTTAGGCTTTCTCTGTCCCTGCTGAGTAGGGACCATGAACACCTCACCACTTTCGTCGCACACCACCACGGGCTTTGATACCACTTGTCAAGGGGATAACCACCTTGGAGAGTTTCCTTGAGTAATTAATATAACATATAGATACATACTTTAACCTAAAAGGCTTAAGCCCAATAGATATGTACTCAATTATGTTATATTAACTACTTATTTTTCTCATCTTTATTCAATGTGGAACTTCGTTCACACGTGTAACCCATCATAAAATACTTTGAACTTTTTGATTCTTTGGCTTTAGAAAATCACCGGTATCAGTTGAACCCACCAATTGTCTATTTTGACTTATGATTTATCCAATGGACAATGACCATCTCTCTTCAAAATGGCATAGATGTCAGCTTAATTTGAAACAAACCTTTACGTTTTACTCTGCATTTCCATTCACAATTCTCAAGCTAGTATGCCTTTTGCTTTTTCTCCTCAATTTTGCTGCCATGCCAGCCCCCATTGTTTAGTTGTTATCAAATATCGACACAACCAAACAAAAACATCGCAATCAGTAAAAAATGTATATCTTTTTTTTGTTTTTTCTTTGAAACTGAACTTTCATTCAAGAAGTAAAAATTACAACCAGATCAGAACACACAAGGAAAACAGAGCTGGAAAACAAAAAGCTACTTAACATTTCTTTTTCACTAGTTCATTCAGTGATACGTTGCAAGTGAATTAAAAATGAAGCAAAAAGTAAGATGTCAGTGAAGATAGAAGTGTTAATGACCGCTACAAATGGCTGACAGACACATAATCAATTGTATTTCAGCTCTGAAATCGTTGCAAGGGTTTACCATATCTGATTTCTAAAACAAATCTCACAAATTTATTGTGCCTTCGTATCATTATTTATATTGTTCCAATCCTTTTGGCTTGTCCCCATGCACAATGACAATAGTCTTGCAAATAGAAATCTGAACCATATAAATATAAAGGGCAAAAGCAGCATGTCATATTGTGGCAGCCTACTTCCTATACATCTATCTTGATCTATTAATCTTCGGCCAACTACTTTTAACTAACATATTTATTATTAAAAGTAGATCATTTTGCAACTATTAAATAGATGGTCCAATATTTTTTTGGTTCGGTTAATATATGTTATTACAAATTTTTTTAGGATATACATTAATTATTAATTTTAAGAAATTTTTTAATGAAAAATTAAAAATGCTATTTAAAAAGTTATTCACTTTTTCATTTTTCCATAAAAAGTTTTTTTAAAAGCATATATTTTATTTGTTTAAATTTTTTTTTCTTTAGTCTACTTTTTATTTTTATTTCATATAATCACTATTTTTTTGAAAAGGGAATAGCCATTCATTTATTCATAAATTAGAAGCATCCTTAGACAAAGCATATAAAGCTATAGGAGGTACCTCCTCCATCCAATACCTATCCTCTATTATAGTTCTATTATATTTCATATAATCACTATTTAAAACACTTATATCATATTATTTATTTTATACTTTATTTTATTAAAATATTATATCTTTTTCAATTTTTTTGTTAGTCTCTCAAAGCATATCTCTCTTTGCGTATGCTATCAAATAAATATTAAAAAATTGATTTACATGTGAATAGTAATCATGTATATTTACATTTTTACTATAACAACAATTCAAATTTACACAAGTTTACGTAAGTTGATGAGGATGATTCTTAAAATTAAATTTGTAAAATTTACCTTTTATGCTATTATGTGAGTGTTTTTAGTGTTTGTTTGAGAATAGATTATTTTAACTTTTTGTTGAAATTTATTTACTAAAAGTGTTCTAAAATATATTTATACTTTGAAAAAGTGAGAAAAAGTAATAAAACTTTAAGTCTTAATTAAAAAATCATATATAAAAGTTAAAAGGTTATAGTTCAAAATACACCAGTCTGTAGTTTATTGACCACAGCTTATTTTCCTTTCATGTGCATATGTTGAGGATATGATTAGTTTACTTCTCGAGCTCTATGTTACTCGCATTAAAAAAACAAATATCACTATTATTTTAACCACCATCTGCCTTAACAGATATATTAATAAAATTTTCTTATATTAATTTTTTAAATATAAGAAAATTTCTTTTGTAACTTTTTATAACTTTATACTATTTTACTTATTTTTATAACCTTTTACAACTTTTTGAATGAAAGTACATCCTTAACCAGCACCACACACAATTGCTATTTAAAATTTGCCAATAGATGAACTAAAGAAACTTTGAAGATTTTATTTTTAAATTTCTAGCCGTTAGCTTTGTTTTCATCTCATTGATTGCCTTCTTTTTAAAGCTGGCAGGGTCTAGTACACTGTTATTGCAACATGCATACAAAAGTCAACTCTCATACTAAAGTAGATAAAATGAATCAGGATTTATCTATGAATATATGCCCGTATAAAGTGGAAAAAACTTTAAAAAGTGTTTGACATGTTAAAAACTGAAAAATAAATACCTTGCAAACACATGCACATGCAGTTCTCCAAAACCTAAGCGCAAATATATAAATACATAGGAATAAAAAGTAAAAAAAATTGCAAGAAAAAAAAAATGAAAATAATAAAGAATTGGGTTTTGAGAAATGCACAAATTAAGCTAGTATAGAAAGGAAGATCTCTATGTCCAATTCTCTTCAATCTGAGTGATAAAGAAAATGGTATTTGGGTTTGATGAAGCTCACTGAATAGAGATTGCAAGGGTTCAAGGCTTTGGATAAAGATATGTCAAGGCTCACACTAACTAATAAAACATTTTTGGCTTTGTTTTCACCATGAGCTTTCTTTGAACGTGTGTTCAACTAAAGAGAGAGTACGTAGACAATGCAGTACAGCTCAATCTTCAACTAAACACATCCATGACTCATAAAAGTATAGTCACTTTTAAAGTTTCTTTAAAATAATTCTGCAGAACCCAGTATTTCTGCATAACCCAATAAATGTTTAAAGATATATAATTAGTGTGTCTTAATTTATGTGAATTTATAATTGTGCAGAACCCAGGGTACTTATGAACCCAGATTGAAATACTTTTGAACTTTTTGATTCTTTGGCTTTAGAAAATTACCAGTATCAATTGAACCCACCAATGGTTAGGTATTATCTAAATATTGAAGTATTCAGTTGCTTAGAGCTTTGATCTAAAGAAGAATGGGAGATTTTGGTTGGATTACTTCTATCTTTCAAAATCTGAAGGTGTAAGGAAATGATGAATTTTATCACTTAACTATAATTTTAACACTAGTATATATTTGCAGTCAGCTTGGTCATTGGTAAATATCACTAGTCATGTAAAATCCTAGGCAAAATTTGCCAAATAGCTTGATTTTAGAAAAATTTTAGGAAAGCAACACACCGTTGAAACTATTTAGTAAGTTACACTGTTTTTGGAACTCGAGTTTGGTAATCTCGAGTTTGGGCTAGAACTCAAGTTTTCTGCATAGTGTTTGGAACTCGAGTTTGGACTTCTGCATAGTGTTTGGAACTCGAGTTCCAGTCCAAACTCGAGTTCCAAAAACAGTCCAACTTACAAAATAGTTTCTAACACATGCTATGTACCAAAATTTTTTCTAAAAATCTACTATATAGCAAATTTTGCCTAAAATGCTATTATTCCATGTCACTTTAACTGAAGTTAGACTTGTCAAATCTAAAATAATAATTAATAGTAACAATTTAACCACATATAATAGTCTTCAAATATTATCATGTTACTATGATCTTCTGATCTTGTATGTTGCAAGAATTTATGCAATTCATTTGCAGCAACAAAGCAAAATACCAAGGCTTATAGACCGATTAAGCTTAAATGATCAAGGTGGGGTGAATCAACTAGTTTGTCTTCTGCAATACAATAGAAATTTCAAAATACCCTGTTTTATACAGTTTACTTTTGGTTCATTGTGACCTTTCATGACCCTTTAGTCTTATAGACCGATTAAGATCTTTGAGAGAAGAAACCAAAGAGAATTCAGCTCCTAAAAATCTAGGTTTTAAATTGTAAGCCTGGATTTGTCAATGACTTCCAATGTCAAATAATTTTCTTTGTAGCACCTGCCTTTAGTTTCCTTTGTTATCCAAGGCTTGTGGTGAGGGAGGTGGGTTGGTTTGGGACTCTGCAATTACATTGATCCTATCCTGCTTTGCACGATTTTAAAACTCTTAGAATCCCTTTTATTAAATATAAAAAGAAAATGGGATAGACCTCAGAGGCATTCTCCACGTCTGTTAAAGAAAAGAGTCCAAACCGTTGATATAAATTATGCTAGTGTTGTGATTAGGGGTGGCAAATGAAAGCTCCCATGCCCATTTAATTTCTTGCTTCCTTCAAGCTTGTGAAAGTTAAACTGAAGTAACAAAAGAACAGAAACAAAGCAAAGCCTTCAGCTCGAAAATCTCCATAATCCAAAGGGAGCTATTGAAGGTAGAAAGCTTAATGATATAAACAAAAAAATTTAGACTTTAAATCCTATTAATATTCCTAGTAAGCCCTATCAAGCAATTGTAATCCTTAAATATTTCACCTCATTAGTATTTTCAATATATTCAGCTTTCAAATTCCCTCTCTTCCGTGTCAAATCGAAACCTGTCTAACCCAATCCCATCCCACTCTAGCACATCAAAATACTAGTAACCAAACACCCTCCTAGAACCCCTTTTTACCCATAATCAACCCCCACGTAATGCTCTCTCTCTCTCTCTCTCTCTCTCTCTCTCTCTCTAATAGGGTCCCACAACCACCAACATAAAATTTGAGCCAGTCAATCATTACCCAATAAAACCATGATTTCCTAATGTATGCCCTTAAGTTAGTAAAACACTTTGTTTGATACTATAAAGTGAAAACCATAACTAGTTGGAACATTAATGATTTCAAAATTAGCATATGGAGATGGAAAGACAAAAAGACGTAAAAGTAAATAAAGTAATAAAGTTTATTATATTATATTATATAATTATTATTTAATAAACATTTTTTTTACTTGTTCATGATTTGATTATAATATGAATATATCTAATGGAAATAGAAAATTTACTATATTATGTTATTTGCAAGTAAATCTATATTTTTAATTGCGAAATGTTAAAAAATAAAGGTATCATATGCAGGCACAGTTCTTTTTCCGTTTTAATATTTTTATACCAAATTTTTTGAAATATATTTTTCTTTAAAATGCCAAAATATATTTGTTTCTATATTTATCGTATTATACACATATCATATTTTATTAATTATGATTACTTATTCATGATTGAATATTTTAATGTGCAGTTACTGTTTACTTAAATTGCGCGAATTAAAAAAAAAAAAATTGCGTAACCACCGCACACTCTTGATGAGATGGTCACTCCACAAGTATAAGTGCTTGTAAGGTGTGAGAAACAAAGGCCGGGATTCAAGTCTGAATGAGGGAATTTTACACACATACATTTAGATTAGGTTAGAGTGAAATTCTATCTTATATCCAAAAAAAAAAAAACAATAAAAAAAAAAGTATTGAGAGAAGGAATCTGTGGATTTTTTTTTTCTTGATATTCATTGTAGTCGTTTTAGGGTTAGGATAGTAGATTTAATTGGTTTCAATTATGATGATTACACTGAGCACCAAACTACCATGTTCTTTTCTTAAAATTAAAAATAAAATAAAAAAAAAAAAACCTACCATGTTTTAATTTGAAACTAAGAGTAATTCTAGTATTACTTAAAAAAATTACCTTTTATATAATTATTTTACATGGTAGAATGAAATTGGTTGTATGACACTTTTTCATGAACCTACCATTTTTTCTTTAGTACTCATAGTTTGCCACATAAACAGTTATGACAAAAATTGTGCATTTTTAAAATTAAAAAAAAAAAAAAAAGCTTTAAAAGGCCCCTAAAAAACAGATTTAAAATAATTTTGTAAACATGGCCAAAAATTTAACTCATATCTATTCTACTCGAATAGAGCCTGAGAGATTCAATTTTATTCAAAATTTTTGAAAGGCCGGGCCATTTTTTTTTTATAAAACTCGGTTGATTGGGTTTAATTTGATTGATTGGGTTATATATATATATTTTTTTTTCTGAGAAATAGCTTTGATATTTGTGATTTTTGTTGTTGTGCCAAATTTTTTAGGCTTGCTAAATTTTCTCATTAATTAGATTCCACAAATATTTTTTCATGACCTTTTAGTGTGCTTATAATATTGTTAAGAGGGCCAGAATTGAACCACATTGGTAAAATTAATACATAAATATATAAGCATTTTTTTAAAAAAAAAATTTGGAGGTCCTTTCCCTAGAGGCAACAGAAAGAAGTTTCAAGCTGGTACGTGATAAAAATCAATATATACTTTTCTAATCTAATCTATCGTTAGTATATATGCATGCAATGTGGATTTTTTTTTTTTTCATTTTATAGTAGTTTATTCCATCTCTTCCCATGCATGCACCTCTTCTTCACCTCAGTTAACCATAACCATAGTTAAATTTAACGGGTTAAGTCATTAGATTTTAATTGTGCTAGCACATCTATAACCCTTGATTTATTTTCAAATTGATCATGTGCATCAATTTCAAACATAAAAGGAATCATCCAGATCCCTAGAAATTTTGCCCTAACTCTCAACAAGTATTGCCTTTTTCCACTCGAAACGCTCTTCAATAACCACAATTTTGCTCTTAACAAAGTTTTGCCTTTTTCCACTCAAAATACTCTCCAATCACCAAAATGACAAGCTCTAACTTTGTCCAACAACTCCGAGAAGGTCTGTAGCAAACAAGAAATAAAATATAAATAAAAACTATAAAGACAAGGATTTCGGGAGAATGAAAATCTTACAAATTGACGGTAGCGGTGTGTTCAGGAGGTATAGATTAGAAGCTTTTGCAAATATAACTGATTTCAATTCTCATCTTTAAAATCTTCTATGATTTTCAAATTAAGATACCTATCTAAAGAGTGAAAGGTAGTAATCACCACTTTATCTATATGATTCATTTTCCCTTTCCCTTTAAGCTTAGAGCTAAAGCTGGCCATTTTGGTGATCAGAGCTGGCCACTTTGGTCAAAGGGATTTTTGCCTTTTTCCACTCAAAATACTCTCCGATCACCAAAATGGCCAGCTCTAGCTCTAAGCTTAAAGGAAAAGGGAAAATGAATCATATAAATAAAATAGCGATTACTCCCTTCCACTCTTTAGATAGGTATCATAATTTGAAAATTCTAGAAGATTTTAAACATGAGAATTGAAACCAACTATATTTACAAAAGCTATTAATCTATACCTCCTGAACACACCGCTACCGTCAATTTGTAAGATTTTCATTCTCCCCAAATCCTTGCCTTTATAGTTTTTATTTTTTATTTCTTGTTTGCTACAGACCTTCTCGGAGTTATTGGACAAAATTCCAACCAAAGATATTGAGTGGCAAAGAGATGCAAATGGCAAAGTGCTTCAATGTTTGGAAAATTTTTTAAAGATATAACGGGAATTCTTTTTTCATAAAAGAAGAATCACCATGAGAATGCTTTCGAATCACCATGTGCACCATCCTCTATCTGAATTGAGGCAACTCAAACATAGTAGGGAAAAGAGAATAACTGATATTCTGCACTTCCGGTGGCTTGCTGCAAGAGTGATAAAAAAATGTTTCTAAGATTATGCGGGAATACTGTCTAAGTTGTAATTTTACTCTTGAATTTTCTGAAATTTTTTATACACCCAAAAGGATAAAAGCATTAATACATGCTTTAATACCACCATCCCATATTCTACAATGATAAAAAAAAAAATATAAGATGATCCATGCGATCAAGGATTTGCAAAAACAGAACCCCAACACATTGCTAAGATACTTGGGAGTTGAAAAAACAGTTTACGAATTTGAAACGGAACTCATGAAACAATGCTTAGGAGTGTTTGTTTTTACCAACATAACAATTTGGAGTATTATAGATGGTCGCCCAAACAGTCTGCCATCTTTTTTATGAAACTGTCACGAACATTTTGAAAATGACATGTAAAATAAAATCATTAACCTTCTACTCTTCTCAAAATATTCATGACAGTTACGTAAAAAAGATGACAGACGGTTTGAACGACTATCATACTCTACATTATTTTGTTAGCAAAAATAAACACCCCAAGAATTGTTTCATGAGTTTCATCTGGAAGTCTTGACCACCAAGTTTCAAATCCATAAACTATTTGTCTTCTAAACTCCCAAGGATCTTTAGAAATGTGTTGGAGTTTTGTTTTCGCAAATCCTTAAACATGTAAATCATCTTATATTTTTCTATATTATTGTAGAATACAGAATTGTGATATTAAAGCATGTAGTGATGTTTCTGTCCCGTGTATAAAAATTTCAAAAAATCTAAGAGTAAAATTAAGTCTTAGACAATATTCTCTCATAATTTTGGAAACATTTTTGTCACCCTTGTAGCAAGCCACTAGAAATACAGGACATCAGTTATCCTCCCCTCTCTACTTTGTTTGGGTTGCTTCACTACAGAAAAAGGATGGTGCAACATGGAGATCCAAAACGATTTTCATGGGAAGGGAGTTAAACAATACAGGTTAATAGCTGCTTCATCCAATGTTTTTCGGCGGCTATGAAAAATACATTTTTATCCATACACTCCTGATTATCCATGCCAAGCTCGTTCAAGGTCATAAAAGACTTTCAATGCATAAATAAAATATATTTTTCATTACTGTCGAAGAAGTTCAAATGAAACAGCTGATAGTATTACTTAACTCCCTCTTCATGAAGAAATTAAACCCTTTAGAGCACTTTTAGGAGGCCTTTTTTAACCACTTGGGCTATCATCTATCTAAAATGGATAATAACAGTATTTCGTTCGCCTAAATTAGAGTCTTCATTTATCTCAAGGTATTCATGGGTAACGTGACCATCTTCTTTGATCCTAATTTCGCAAAACAGACCTCCAAAAGACTTGTTCTCCCTGTGATAGGTAAAAGCTAACTTATCTATTCTCCATAATTGTACAATTGAGTTCGGCGGCTATGAAAAATACATTTTTATCCATACACTCCTGATTATCCATGCCAAGCTCGTTTAAGGTCATGAAAGTCTTTCAATGCATGGATAAAATGTATTTCTCATGATTTTTTTGAATTAGTTTTCAATAAATGTTAATCTTGAAAAAAAAAACCTTTCTGTTGATAATGGAAAGAGACACTACAACAAAACTAACTTTTTTCAAGGATTAAAATCCTTGAAAAGGTTTTAAAAAACCCTTGAAAAAAAACATTTTAAGAGTCTAACCTACCCTTAATAACCTTTGAAATTTATACAGTCAAATATGTATTAAAAAAGTTTATAGCTGTTGTAAGGAGGTCAATATTCCAAGTAGCATGAGTAATATTGCATTAAAATTGTTTGATGAGCAAAAACTTCTGTAACATGATAGAAACTTTTAAAACTAATATAAGTTCTAATAAATGGATCCAAGAAAGGATTAACAAAAATTAATCATAAATAAAGGGAAAAAAGAAAAACAAAAGAGCATATGAGAACTACATGAAAATAGACTAACACCACCACCCACAACAACCACCATCACAATCACAAGCCACCCCAAAAAAAAATCCACCAAGACCAACACCGCCAGAAAAATAAGAGAAAAAACCCATAAAAAACCTACCATTGCCTACCATTACCACCATGACTTGGAGAGAGAGCAAACCCACCGTGACCCACCACAGCACACCGAATCCATGAACCAAACATCACCACCTACACCACAGCACAGCAAACCACGACCCAAAACCATTTACCACCACCACTTTTTTTTTTTTTTTTTTTTGAGAGAGCCTGAGATAGAGGAGAAGATGAAAGAGCAAAGTGAGAAAAAGTGATAAGAAAAAGACAAACGGAAAGAATGGAGGAGAAGAAGGCAGCAAATAAAGAAATTTTTAGAAGAAAGAGAAGTAAATATTATTTAAGAGGAGAAAAGAGAGAATGGGATAATTTTTTTTTTTTTTTAAGATTGTTGCTACAGAAAGCTATCAAAGTTGACAGCTTACTGTAGTTGTAGCTGTAGCTTTATATGCATTTTAGTACCGGATCCATATCCCGTGCAATACCTAGTGTGCAATAGCTCTCTTCTAATAGCTCTCTTCTAAGCCATAGATTGAATCTAACGGCTTAAAACATTGACACTTCACCAAATAACAAAAATACTACTTTACCCTTAAAAAATTTCAGACCGCCTATTCAGCCCGCCCATTGTTTTGGTAAGTCTGAGTAAACCCAAACTAAAATCAAATATCTCTCTCTCTCTCTCTCTCTCCGCTGCGTTTGAGGTTGCTCTCACATAGCATCACAGTTTTAGCATTAAAAAAAAAATACAAAGAGATAAACTAAAACTCTATAAATCATTTCAACAAACATATTCAATGCCCACCCAAGAACCAGCTTTAAAAATGCCAATAATAACAGTCATTGCTAACACCAGAAATCCAAACAAGAAAACCCATTCATCAAGCTAATCAAAACTGAAACAAAATGTTATTCATCAAACTAATAAAAAAATGAAACAAAATGAGTGTCAAAGGGTTTCGGTCTTGTCTAAAAGGCAAATAAAAATTGAAAACAAATTAATAAGAGAAAAAAATAAATAATAAGAGAGCTCGACCCGCGGCCACCAGCGGTTGTGACGCCGATGAGAGGCACCGCCAACGGTGATAGGTGTGAGTGGAAGCAAAAAGAGACCCAATCACTAAACAAAACTCTAAGGGATTCAGTCACTTCTAAAAGGAAAATAAAACGAGAAACAAAAAGAAAAATAAAAGAGAAAAGACAACATAGAGAGAGGAGGAGAACCTGGCGGCCACCAGTGGCGGTGGCACCGGCGATAGCACCTCAGCGGCCGAAGGAGAGAGACAGGAATGTACCGGAACCACCGCCAGCAGTGGAGGTTTGGGACGCGGTGGCTGTTAGCTGTAGCTATGGAGATTCAGCAATGGCATTAGAGAGTTTTTGAATTTTGGGATAGTAAGAGATCTGAAGAAAGAGTTTCTTTTTGTTTTTTTTGGTTGCTGAAAGGCAGAGAGAAAAGAGAAAAGAGCAAAGGGCAAAAGGTGGTTTCACACGGATTGATGAGCTGGCTTTATTAGGTGTCAATTTTTTATGCGTTGGATTAAATAAACAGTTGGGATTAGAACTATTGCACGGAATATGAATCCGCATTTTAGGGTGCGTTTGGATAGAGCTTATTTTTACTGTACTGTAAACTGAAACTGAAAACACTGTAGCAAAATAATTTTTTAATGTGTGAATAGTACTACGAGACCTATTTTTAATAAAAAATTGCTAAAAAAGTACGTGAACAGTGTGCACACAGTATTTTGTCTCCTCAGATGTGAAATGCGGCAGAGCAAAAAAAAAAAAAAAAAAAAAGGTGAAACGTGAACGCAGCTTATAAGCTGTATCCAAACTAGGCAAAAAGCGTTTTTTGAAACAAAAAATAAATCAAGCGTTTGGTAATATTTCAAAATGTGCTTTCTTAAAAACGCTGCGTTTTGAAATGCAAAGAATTCATCCAAAACGTACGGACAGGTTTCTTGATGACCCAAATTACCCTCATCCCACTAACCACAAAATACACTGAAAACTGAAATGACAAACACAAAAAATAATAGGAGATGAGAGAGTGATAGAGAGGAGTTTCCGGTGAAATGACAAACACAGAAAATAATAGGTGAATCTTTCCGATCTGAAATAAACTCCTTTAGAGATGAGTGAGCCTTACCTTTTTCTATGGAGTTTTCCGGTGATCCTTGCCGGAAAATGATGGTGAAGGTGGTGCTATGGAGTGGGTACCGTGGAAGGAGATGAGAGAGTGATAGAGAGGAGTGTTTGTTGTATGAAAAAAAAAAAAAAAAAAAAGCGTTACGTAGCAAATGAGTGGCCGGCCAAGAGAGTGAGGATTCTTGTGAGATGTGTGGTTAAGGGGAGTGAGGTAGGTGGGGTCACACGTGTGGCTCCTTAAAATATCTGACTTTTTTTTTTTTTTTTAACTCTTGAATTGTGCTGGGGTGTTACAAAAGGTGTAGGGTCGGGCTGAGGAAAAACTGAAGGATAAAAAAAATAATAATAAAAGAGTTAGGTTTTTTTTTTTTTTTTTTGAGAAACAATAAAAGAGGTAGGTTGGGTGTGAGGCAAGGTGCCAATAAATATATTAAAATAACAGTATATATTTGAATAACACCGGTTTACAATATTGTAAAAATTTATTATGAAAATATTGTAAATATAACAATTTTTTAAAAGAAAAATGTTAAAGTAAAATATTTTTCTACAAAATTTTCTGTTAAGAGAGTCATTTATTTTTAACATGAAGTAATTATTATTAAGAAAATTTTGATACTAATAATGAAATAAACTCTTATATATATAAATATAATATATATATATATATATATATATTTTTGTTTTTTTTAGAATTTACCACTTAAACCACCACTTTTTATAAGTGCTAACTAAACACTTAACTTTTTCAAAAAGTATTTTTTGACAATTTTTACCAAACACTCCATTTTTTTATAAAGTCCAATTTCATATCACACTTTTTCAAAAAATATAATTTTAAAAATCTGAATCAAACTCACCATTATTCTATTTTGGTGAAAAAATAGGGTGAAAATCAAATAATTTAACCCACCTAATTTAACTTATGGTTTAAAACACGGTTAACTAGGGTAAAAAAATAGTGAAAAGAAGGGGAGCCGGCTCCTCTTCCGTTTTGGTGTCTCATGTTTTCTCCTGTTTTTAAACAGGTAAATGACGCGTGGCATCTACAAGATGTAACGGTAAGATGTAAGGCCACGTCACAACATTATTTATTTCTATTTTGCCAACAGTCCTCAGCAATAAATAGACCCGTCAGAAGTCATGCCGAAAAATATCACCGGATCTGAGAATCCATAAGCATAAACAGAGCCCCAAGAGAGGGAGAGAGCCTATTAGCACAAACAAAGAAAAAATTATAATGATTCTAAAAATAAAGAAACAAAAGGGAGAAAATTCATTTCATTTCAATTCAACCCAGACCCATGACAAAAACCCTCTGTAGAAATGGCAAGAGAGATGAACAAACTAAGTAGTGCATATCCGAACCACAACTAGCAATTAGCATTTAGCAGTTAGCTCACACATACAAATACACAAGAAGCCTTTGTTGTTGTTCTTCCGCAATTTCTCAGCCCATTCTTTCCCCTTCTCTTGCAGCTCCGTTTGTGATAGTTTCTCAGATTCGGTGCGGTGGTGTTTGGTGTGTTTGTGGCCTTGTTTTTACCATTAGATTTTATAGACGCCACGTGTAATTAATACGTTTGAAATCAGATATGAGTTGTGAAAATGGAAAGGGAGGCATTGAGGCAATGAGGTAGAGATGAGATTCAGAGGTACACACTCTCCGAAAATGAATCAGAGAAAGTGAGAAAAATAGCTTCTGACCCCACTTTTCTATAGCTAAAAGTAATAATTATTTAATAGATAATAAATGAGAGTATTGACAAGTTACTCTTGTATTGTTTGATAGAGACTAGTCTTGTTGCTCTTTACTGTATGTCTGTATGATAGATAATAGCTTTTGCGTTGCCTCATGTGATGTTGTTTTTGTCCGTTAGTGACTACTCTTTTTTTTTTTTTTTGTGACTGCTTTCTTTTAAGAGAGTACAGATATTATTTTTAATAACTAAAGAGGTTATTTGTTATTTTGAAATTTATTGGTTCATGTTGGGTGTTCGTGGTACATGCGTACTCCTTGTGCATTTGTTTTTGTTAATGGTTTATTAATACTAAGTGAGATGTTTGATAATATTATTTTAATAATGTTATTTGTAATTTTTAGAAATATGTGTAGGTAAAAAAATATGTGAAAATGTATATAATTTTGTTTAAAAACTGAAAATTATTACTCAAAATTTTATACCAAATGGCTCTTAAATATTTGAAATTTCATAATTTTTTTTAATATTTTTGTTATTCTAACTCTAAGTTCTGACTCAATTCCTAATTATATTTATATGTGGTAGTTTTATGTAGATAAATTAAACTCAAGAATGTTAGGATGAATAAATGAGGTTTCCTTTTATTTGACAATACTGCTAATGAGAAACCATGTGATTATCCTATGTACCTTTTTTTTTCTTTCTTATTTTTCCCCTCAACCTCTGGGTGATGGCTAACAAGGATCGGTGAAGAATGAAGATTGGTTTCTCATTGGATTATCTAGCCTTTTACACGGTTAGCGAGGTAAAGCTTATATTTTTGACAAATAAGAATAGTTTGTCAGTGTTAGAAACTTTTGTTATGAAAATTATGTTCATAATTCTTTGAGGTATTTGGCAGATTAGTTTTAATGCATATTTTTAGTTTTTAAACAATTTTACATATATTTTTACACACTTTTTTCTTACACGTATTTTAAAAAATTACAAACAACAATATTCAATCTCTTCTGCTAAACGGCCCTTATCCCCAAGGCTGATTAATGATCCTCTCGATTATAGGCGTTGGTGAAGGTTGGTTTCTCATTGGATTTTCCTGCCTTTTACACAGTTTGCGAGGTAAAGCTTATATTTTTTGCAAATAAGAATAGAAACTTTTTTCTTTTTTTTTTATCAGTGCTAGAAAATTTTGTTATGAAAATTAGGTTCAGAATTCTTTGATTTCCAGGGCTGACTAATGGTCCTCTCTAGTACTAATTTTCTCCTAATTGCTCAAGCAAATGTATTAGGAAAGTTTAGGGGCTGTTTGGATCAATTTTTTTGGTCACTCAATTTTCGTCACTCATCACTCATCACTTATCACTCATCACTCATCACTTTAAAATACCATACCCGTTTGGCATCATCACTTAATATTTTTCACACTATTTATGGGTCCCATACCTGTCACTCGGTGCAGCTTTTTTCCTTTTTTTCTTTTTTCTTCCTAGTATCCAGATCACCCGAACCCAGTGGAAAAAAAAAAAAAAAAAAAAAAAAGAAGAAGAAGAAGAAGAAGAAGTTAGTTGGTCAAAAGTTGCGGCTATGGGTCTCCATGTGTGTTTAATTACAAAAATGTCATTGAGTTATGAGTTATGGAAACTGAAAACAGCCAAAATGTGTTTTCAGCTTCCATAACTCATAATTCAAAAATTAGAGAATTGAGTGATGGAAACAGAGTTATGATTCTCCCAAACGGACTTCTCGCTATGGGTCCCACCATTTTTGAGTTATGATTTATGAAAACAGAGTTATAAGTTATGGAAATTGATGATCCAAACAGACCCTTAACTTTCAGTTAGATAAAGTTTGGAATAATAACAGTATAACACCTAGGGATTTGGAATGATAAAGTCATAAAATACACGTACGTGGGCACTAGTCATTGCACAACAGACTTGTACATGTGGCACACATTCAAACCGATGGGCACCATCTTTGAGTGCTCCATGTGGCATATCTTTTTCTTCTTCTTTTTCTTTTTTTTTTTTTTTTAGAAGGAAATGTATAATGACATTAACACAAAAAAAGGAATACAATAGGGCCAAAGCCTACAACAATCAACCTAGACCTAACTGAATCAGGTGATCTAAAAATGTGGAAAAACATCTTCCAAACATAACTAACATTATCACACTTGGCAAACTGGGTGAGCTCATAAGCAGCCCTATTGTAGTCCCCTTTTACGTGTCGAAAGGAGTAGCTTAGAAAGGACGATTTTGCAAGCTAAATCCCTTAAATTAGATGACCAGTTTCACTACCATGGAGATCTTGGGAAATTGTCTGGATAACTGTGGTAGCATCTGATTCGAAGATGGCATTGGGAATGGCCATTTCCTAAGCCAAGAGGATGCCCTATTCCATTGCAAAGAGTTCAGTCCAATCAGCTAGGTAGTGTAAAGGCAATGCTTTGTTAAGAGCAGCAACTACATTTCCACCATCATCACGAATGATCACACCCACTCCCGAAAACCCAAGACCATCCAAGGACATCGCACCATCTATGCTGACTTTGAAGAAACCAGACAGAGGAGCTTCCCAACCTCCGTTAGAAGGATGTTTCATGGGAAAGAGCACCGAGTTGGCATCTTGAAAATCCTCCACACTTCTTCTCGCCATTTCCCAGATTTGCAGAGGGGAAAGACTTTTTTCATTATGAGCACACAGATTTCTATTATGCCAAATTGACCAAGAGATCGTAAAAATGTATTCCAAGTGCACGATACAGGGGCTTGAACATATTTTGTGCACTAAATCTATGTAGTCTGATGCATTCAACAACAAATTCATGGGGCAGTTTTGCCAAAACGACCACATTGAGAGAGCAAAATCGCATGAGATTAATACATGTATGAGACTTTCAGGCTCTTCCCCACAAACAGGACAGTCAAAACCAAATTGAATACCCTTCTCCACCATTTTTGCATACACAAGGAGGCCATTCACACAAGCTCTCCAAGAAAAGATCTTAATTTTTGCTGGGAGCTTCAACTTCCACAGATTTTCCAAAGGTGGGCATTTGAGTCTCCGAAAGATCTTTCCACCACGTCCTTATCAACCTGGAGTTTAGCAACAATGAAATAAGCACTTTTGACAGTTAACACGCCCCTTTTATTCCCAATCCAAATAAGATTATCTTTTAGCAAATTCTGACTTAGTGGGATTTTCAAGATAGTGTCCACTTCAAAAGGCAAGAAAAGCGCCCTTACAACATTGGTTTTCCACCACTTAGTCTCTTGATCAATGAGAGAGGAGACCATGGGAAAGTCCTCAAATTCCCTAGGAGGGGTGATAACTTTGTATGTGGAAGGGGTAGGGAGCCATTTATCCTCCCAAATGTGAATTAATCGCCCATTTCCCACTCTCCGACAAGTTTCACTCTTAATGACTTCAAGACTATCAAAAATACTTCGCCAAGTACATGAGGGGCTGCTGCCTAGGCTTGCACTTAGAATATCACTATAAGGGAAATACTTCGCCTTTAGGATACGGGCTGTGTGGCATATCTTTTTTTAAAAGCTTTTAAAGTTCATAATTCAACAATTATTTTCTTGACCTGTTTGAAGTCTCTTTATATAATGGCCTTTAAAGTTCTGATATCACGATTCAGAAGCTTAATTGGTCATAATTCAATAAAAAATTTCTTGACCTGTATATTAAGCTTTTATTCAATGAAGAAGATAGGATTAGGGAGGTACTCGATATTTTTATTTTTATTTTTTTAAAAGGCAAATAATAGCTTGTAGCTAAAAGTTTTGTTTTCTAATAATGCTTTATTTTTATTTTTTTGTCGTTCTTACTCGTTGAATTTGCATGTGACTACTTCTTTGAGTCTTTTTAATTTTTACCAAACTTGCTATTAAGTAATTAATGCTCCACTTTTTGTTTCTCTGCATTATAGACATTCTGTTATTATGCAATCTTATTAATATGCTTATGTTAGAATAAGACCTTGTACGCCTTGTTTATTGTTTTTTTTTTGGGGGGAGGGGGAAAGGGGGGTGTAATCTTCCATGTTGCTAATTTAAATAGTGAGGTATTATGATATTAATATATTATCTTTATATTGAGGTATTTCGTTGGTTTCATCAGAGTTTTGATCAAAAGAAGAATGAGAGATTTCGGCTAGATGACTTCATATCTCTTTGTAGATTTTTATAGTTTGCTCGGTAAATGTCCCTTATACTTGCAAAAAGTGCATTTTTAATGTAGTACGTTTTTCATTTTTAGTGAAATGTGGGCAACAGTATAACTGTACAAGTTTAGGGCATGGTGAACTAGGGGGTATGCATGGAGCCCATGGGCTGGTTTTGGACTTATATTTGATGGATCTCATTATAGTCTTCTAGGTTTGATTCTGGCGAATGGTCTGCCCTAGCACATGTAAACTCCTACTCCGTATGACACATTACCTTAATTGAGACTCCTCAAATCTGGAATAAATAAGTTATATCCATTAAACTATATATACTAGTCTTCAAATATTATCGTGCTACTATGAATTTTTAATCTTGTTTGTTGCAGGAATTTATTCAGTTCATTTGATACAACAAAGCAAGGCAGGGTGACTCTTGATCTCAACTAGTTTGTCTTTTGCAATGAGTTCACTAATTATCCTACAAGAAAAATTTGACAGTGCCCTAGTTCATTATGACAGTTAACTTTTAGTTCATTGACCTTTTGTGACCCCTTTAGTCATAACGGACTGCTTAAGCTCTTTGAGAGAAGAAGCCAAAGAGAATTTCATCCCCTAAAAAGTCTCTGTTATAATGATGCAGTTTGGTATTAATGCTGCCAGAAATGCCATATTGCTTTTGACAGCAAAGCTCGATTGAAATCTTGGAGGTGCATGAAGCCTAGACCTCCTTGATTCTTTGGATGACATCGGTGATCCAAAGCCATTGGGGTGAAGTAATGGCTGGAGCTATTTTTTGGGTTCCACCACAACTCATGTATTAATGCATTGATCTCCTCACAAAGATCTTTTGGAATCTAAAAATTTGCCATTGTATAGGTTGGGGTGGCTAATGCCACTGTATTTATAAGCGTTGCACGTCCCATCTAGGACAAACTCTTGCTTTCACACCCCCCCCCCCCCCCCAAACCAATTTTTGACTCAATGCTTCAAGCCCATCGAAAAAATCACATAGCTCACCACCAGCTATATACATTTCCAAATTACAAATTTAAATGTTCCTTATACTAGCAAAAAGCCCATGTTTGATGTTGTACCTTTTTTATTTCATGAAATGTGGGTAATAATATAAGGTAAGCTCATGGACTCGTGATTATTCATGGTGCCCATGGACTGGTGGTTTTGGACTTATATTTGATGGACCTCATTAAAGTATTCTAGGTTTGATTTTGCCAAATGTTCTTCCCTAGCACATACAAACTCCTACTCCATATGACGTTTTTACCTGAATTGGCACTTGTCAAATTTGGAATAAACAAGTTATATTCATTAAATTCTATATACTAGTCTTCAAATAATAAGAAATTATATATATATATAGCACTTGTTTGTGAGTCAAAGATTTTTTTTTTTGCAAAAAAAGGCAATTGGTCTTGTCTACCTATTGATTGTCTGCGAAAACGCCCAGGGAGCCGAATACGTTGTGGGAGGTAAGATAGGATGGGATCTGGATCTTTCGGTTTTTCATTGGCCTGAGGGAAAGAGCTTCAAAGCCGGTGATGTCTTAATTTTCAACTATTCCAATCCATTGTTCAAAGTGAAGCAAGTGAATAAAACACAATTCGATCGTTGCTACTCAGACTACAATCCGATTAAGACTTATGATTGTAGGCATGACAACATTGACAAGGTTGAATTAGAGAAGGGTACGACTTACTTTACATGTGCTGTCTCGGATTATTGTGGATACGGGATGAGAATTGTTATTAATGCAGCCGAATGAGAACCTTGAATGTCTTGTCAAATATGTTAAGTTTTTGTGATATTTTCTTCCATTGTTGTTGGAATAATAAGAAGAACATTGAAGATTGAAACTCTAAAAAAAAAAAATATATATTTATATATATATTTTGTAAGGAAGCAAATTGGAATTAAGAAAAGTGATTGAAAAGAAAAACACTCCAAAAAGTCAAGTTAGAGGATGGTCAAAGTTCTATGAATCACAATAGGTTAAACTGCCGAGAAATTGATACCAATATTCAAGTTCCTGGCTACAGAGTTCTTTTTTCTCTCTCTTTTTTTTTTGATACCCTTACTGTAATGGAATCCTTTTCCTTTTATATTACTTGTGCAGCAATTTTACATTCTTTAAAATAAGTAATTTGAGGTGAAATACTTCCTAGGGATGACAATTTTTCCTCACCCTACTTAACCTGCCCCTCCCCGCTTTCCCCGTGCGGGTTTTCCCCGCCCCGCAAAGGTGATGGGGCAAGGATGAGGTAAGATTTTGGCTCCGCACCGCGGGGCGGGGCAGGGCAAGGATAGGTTTAGACTTTTTAGACCAACCCCATCCCGCCCCTTCCTGTCCCCGCCCCATCCCACATTGCTAAGGGTTATAATTATAAATTTTTTATACCTTAAAACCCTACTACTTAAATAAACATATTAATATTAGCTATTTTATTCTATCTAATATGGTTCATTGTCTTTATTTTGTCTTGTGTTATACTATGAGATTTTTTTTTTAATGATTGTCTTGTTAAACATATGGATATATTATTCAAATTTTTTTTCTAAAAGTTGATTTGATTTGATGGGATAAATTTAATTGTAATTTTAAGTATATTTTTATTAATGAAATAGGTTTCATTAAAAAAATTGTACTAGTTGTAGGGCAAATTAACAAAAAATAGAACTTTGCGGGGTGGGGCGGGGCCTTGCAGGGCCCCAAGGGGTGGAGATGGGGCAAGAAAATCTTGTGAGGCGGGAGCGAATACCCTATCCTTTGGACCTACCCCGCCCCATTGTCATCCCTACAGTCCTCAATTGGTTTTAGATGTTTATCTATATAATAATTAAAAAAAAAAAAAAAAAACTACATTGATTAGGAGAAAGAGTCATTATAATTTAGCCTAAAATGCAAAACTCAACCCCTATATTTCACCATAATTCATTTTAATACTCTAACTCTGCTTTTGTTCAATTCAGTTCTCTAAGTTTTAAAAGTATTCAATTAAGACCTTAGTTAGTATTCCATTAAACTGTCTGTTAACTATCATTAAAATTGCATTTGTTTTGGTCTTTCACAATATTTAATTAATAACATTATTATTTTATTATTTCTCTTGAAAAAGAAGATAGAATTTTATATATAAAAGTAAGAAAAGACTGAACAAAGAGGCCTAGACTTAGCAACTACGAATTGATAGATAATACCACAAGATCACACTATGAATTTTCAATCCATTCCCCTAATGCCAATAAGAGTTTGGAGATATTATTAGAAGATACCAGTCAATAATCCAAGAACTTGAAAGTGATCTTGTTTGAAGATTGAATCGTAAAGAAATATACTTTCAAATTAGTAAATCTAATTTCTGCAATACAGAGACTAAGTAGACCTACATCCTTGTTATTTCCTTCGACTTTCTGACAACTACCTAAACATTGTTTTATTCAATGATAGGCAATTTTGAAGTGATGGCGGCGAGGAGACGTTTGTTGACGCCGCCGACGGTGAGGCCCAAAACAGTGGCGTTTTTGGGGAGATCGAGGTCGGAGATTAGCGTTTCGACGACTCCGAAGTCGGAGACGGACTCAATTTTGCGATCGTGGACGGAACCTACGAGGAAGTGTTGGGCCAATGGGTCATAGGTTAGGCCTTCTGGGTAGAGGTTTGGGGACCGGAAGGTGATGACAGGGGGCTTTCTGGCGTGGGTTTGATTGGGGTTTGATTGGATTTAATCAGAGCCATATTTGAGAGTTATGTTTTGTGATGGGGGAAGAAGAAGAAGACTGACGAACAGTCTGGGCTGAAAGAAAATGGTGAAACTCGAGTCTTAAAAACTCGAGTTCCATGCAAACAGAGAAATGGTGGAACTCGATTTTTAAAAACTTGAGTTCCACGTGGATTTTTTGCCACATCAAACACCACTGACAGGCCACAAACGCGTTGACCCCTTGTAATAAATTACGTTGATCAATTAATTAGCCCAGTTATTAATTAATCAATTTATCATGCAAATATACGTGGCAGCACAAACAAATCACCGAAACTAAGTTATGCAGCGGAAAATAAATAACACGGTGATTTGTTCACGAATGGGGAAAACCTCGCGGCAAAAACCCCACCGGGTGATTTAAGGTCACCACTCCCGAAACTCCACTATTATCACAGCAAGCGATTACAAGCAAGGAATCCCAAGTACCTTACCAACCTACAGTTGAACC
Source organism: Castanopsis chinensis (assembly GCA_032878915.1). NCBI lineage: Eukaryota > Viridiplantae > Streptophyta > Magnoliopsida > Fagales > Fagaceae > Castanopsis > Castanopsis chinensis. Next base: position 680,797 of record JAVQMG010000022.1, read on the forward strand.
CTTACCCCAATACCCAATTGGACTTGCTCTGTAGTGACAATTTCTCCAGTTCAATGCACGGCTCCCAAGTACGTGACTAACCAATTTGATGCGCGGATCCCAGTACGCGTCTTACTCCTTTGCACGAATCCCAGTACGTGACTAACCACCAACTTGAGGAAGAAAGAATGTTGGCTGCAAAGTTCTTCAAATCATCAGAGATGAACTAGGGCACGAACTTTGTATCACAGATCACAATTTGCATGAAGAGAGAAGATGCAACTTGTATCTTGTGATTTCTGCTTATGCACTTGTGCACACCTGTTGACGGCCCTTAAAATAATCCTTTTATATGTCTAGGGTTAGGAGAAAAGAAGTCCCAAAGACACACACACGGATTGGACTTGAAACAGATCTGAAATTCTGTTTTCTTTAATTCTCGATAGATAGAGGTATCGAGAGGTATCGAGCCAGCTGTCGAGGCTCGGGCAAAACTGCTTCTTTAAATCTCGATAGATGTATCTGTCGAGGTAGGTGTCGAGATTTAAAATCTTGCACTTCCTTGCTTGTATCTTGGACAGATTTTGACGGCTTCAACACTTAAACTTGAACCACTGTTTCTTGAAGTGTTTAACACATCCTAGATCTACCCAATTACAAGTAAAGTGCGTTTTGTCTAAGGATAAGCCAATTACATAAAATAGCGACATATGTTCGCAATCTTGAACAACTACATATGTCCTAACAATCTCCCCCTTTGGCAATCCGTGACAAAAACACAACATACAAATGAAGATATGAGAGAAGTCATAAATCACTCAACTCATATTCACTTGTTACATACAGTAAAATCTATCCTAACACAAACTCTTGAAAAACTTTGCAAGAAGAGAGTTTATGGCAAGAAGACTTTGACAACCTGTATTTCTGAAACACTTATAAACAAAACACATCAAGGCATCTTTGTGTGAAACAGAAATAATAGATTGCATACAAATAAAGAAGCATGTGTATAAAGACAGAAAAGAAACAACACATGAAAGGTAGGTGAAAGAAACATACATCATCATATATAAGAAGAATATAAGTACAATGTATGGTAGTACATGATCAATGTATCTCTAAAAGATAAGAAAAGAAAGAAAATACATCTGATCACCTCACTACATCCCTCAGTCGCACTCCCCCTAACAAAAATGTCCTATGCTAACACTCCCCCTAAGTATGACTACTCTCATACAAAACTACTCCCCCTTTTTGTCACGAGTGACAAAGGGTAGAGTGTCAAGTAGACATCTCATCCGATGAGGTAGCATCTCCATCATCATCATCTATGGAAGCATCATCATCATCGCCATCATCATCAGCCTCGGTCTCAGACGACGCAGGAGGTGGCGGAGGAGAAGCCTCGGATGCAAAGCCGCCCAAGGTCGCCTGTCGCCTGGCGATGCGACCAACACGGACATTCACCTGATACAACTCTGTGGAGAGTGTATCGAGGCGAGCATCCATGCGCTGTAACAGCGTCATGACGTCTCCCAATGTGACCTCGCTCGAAGAAGAGGTAGATGCTCGAGCGGATCTGGAGGTGGTCGGACGGGTGGAAGGAGGGGTAGCATCCGGCTGTCGCGATCTGAACTGTGCCTCGCTACGTTTTACGGTAGCGGCGTCTATGGCAGACATGACATGATAATGATCGGACGTAGGGAAGGAAATGGAAAAACGACCCAAAATCCTCGTGATAGCGGAAGGGAAAATGAGCTTATCACGGGTGGCCGTATCTCTATAGACATCAATAATGGAAAAGATGAAGTGTGAAGGAAAGTCTATAGAGAGATCCTCTAGGAGGGACAACAAGAATCGAGCACGGGGCTCTGTGATCGAGTTGTAGTGAGAAAGTGGGTGCAGAACAAAAGTCATCACCATGTTCAAGAAACGAGGACCTTTAGCAAAAGGTCGACATGGTGTATACATATGATCTCCCCAAGGGGTAGGACGTTCACAGAACGCCGAGATCATCTCGTCTTTGGACACAGTCCAGAGACGCTCACAACTAGGGTAATCGGGATGATCCACCCTAGGGACATGGAGTACCTCAGAGACAAGCTCTGGGGTGACACAGAAGCGCGTACCTCGAACGCTAGAGTAGAAGGAAGGTACTGAAGAATCTATCCCATGTATGTTGGAGTAGAACTCCTGTATCAATACGATGGGAGACGTGACCGGGACGTCACACAGTGACTCCCAACCCCGAGTGTGAATGACATCGGGTAGGTCGGTGTCGGCAAAGTCTGCCAAGACCACGTGGCGTTCCGAATGAACACCGGGTTTAGAGAAGTTCTCCGAGAAATCCTTATGGGCTTTCTCATCACGGAACCGAATAGAAGTGGGGGTAGGATCAGAAGAAGATGATCCTTGTGACGGATAGGGTTCCTAGGAGGAATAGTCTTACGTTTAGGAGCCATAGACGCTACTAACGCAAACATAGAAAGAGGGGAGAGAGAGAGACAAGCAGAAAAGTCCCAACACATCAATATTGACAGAATAATATTGAAATGAAAAGAACGTATGCATGAAAATGCATGAGCATGTGACATGCAATTCAAAAACATCATGGGCTCAGCCCAATCCAAACCTAACAGCACACATTCAAATTGCACACATCTAAATGCATGAAAATACAATTAGAATGCTAATGGGATGCAATGTATGTGGTTTTGAAGATCAAAACTTCAAAACCAACCCAAAGATTTCAAGAAAAACCCAACAATTTTGAAAACTCCCAAAAATTTTCAAAAACACAAAATCTAGGGTTTTAAACAATGAAATGCATGAGAATGAGAGAGAAGACGCTTACCAAAGATGAAGATCACAAGGAAACACTTGAAAATGTCTTGGAGAAGGTTTGGAGAGAAAGGGAAAAGTTTTTGAGAGAGAACAGAGAGTTTTCGAGCGAGAGAGATCGAGAGAAATGAGTGAGAAAACGCGAAAAACCCATATATAGAACCTCAGTAAATCTCGACAGCTGCAGGTGTCGAGAGCTGTCGAGGTAGCTATCGAGGTATCTGTCGAGGTTTGAACGTGGACAGATGCAGCTATCGAGGTCAGCTATCGAGGGAGAAGAAACAAGCATGAGGTGACCTCGATCGATCCAGCAGCTATCGAGGAGCTATCGAGCAAACAGAAACTTTCTCGATCGATCCAGCTGCTGTCGAGGTATCTGTCGAGACTACGTTAAGAAGAAGTCCAAGGGTCTCGACAGATGGCTATGTGTCGAGAGGTATCGAGGAGGTGTCGAGCTGACTAGAAGAGCAATTTTCAAGAGAGGAAAAACACAGACATGAATGCAATCATGCATGCAACTCAACCAAAGATACAATCAACACATTAAGCTCTCAAAATCATCTCTCAACAAGAAAAATGATGCACATGTATCTCAAAACACGCACACACACACTAAACAAGTCTAACCAATTTTATATTCCAAAAACAAGTTAAGACAGTTTAGTGATCATACATTAACGCATGTAAAATTTGTGATGGCCAAATCACATTGTACCTGCACATGTATCAAGAATAGCAAAGAATATTGCGTGTTGTGTGTGAAAACATCGCAAGATTGCATAAGTGTCTCAATGTTATGACGATTTGAGATACGAGAAAATCACTTTTAACTCACACATAATCATAACCGTTTGATGGGGACTATCACCTTTGAGGTACATCCTATAACTCCCACATCTCCTAGAAAACACGCTTGCAACCACATTTAAAGCATATTTGATCTTTTTGCTTTTTATTTCTTTGCATATTTTCTTTTAACAAGCATATCATGCATGGGCATACAAGAGAAAGAAAAGAAATACCCAATTATGTTAAGCTTTTGACACTGCACTTTTGCTATGCCGAAGCATACAGGTGTCTCATGACATTGCACTTTCGCTATGCCGAAGCATACAGATGTCATTTTATGATTGGCGAGTAACAGTGGTGAGATGGTTATTTATGCCTTTCTCTTAGGATTTTCTAGTTCAACCCGTCAAAAAGAGTGACACGAGTGTTAAGAAGAAGAGATCACTCAACCTTACTCATCACAAACAAAGAGCTACAGAGCTCACTCGCTTAGTTGTGCAGAAGAGTGCTTCATCTAAGCTATAGATGATACAAAGTTTAGAGAACTTTGTTTCATTGGCCATTACAAAAGTTTGCATGAACTAATGCACACAAACACACACTGTTTTTGTATTTTTTATTTTTCAAAATTTTTTTTATTTTTTTATTTTTATCAAGATGCAAAAATAAAACACAAAACTGAAAACACACAAACAAAAACAAGTAAAGCAAAACAATGCATAAAACTAGATGCACATGCATGAGGTAGAGGAAAGAAAGAAGGAGATCAATCCATGGAGATAACACCGATGTTTTGACGAAGAAACTCAAAACGTTTGCTGTCCAGAGGTTTGGTGAACAAGTCAGCTTTTTGGTCATCGGTGTGGATAAACTCAAGAGTGAGAACACCATCTTCGACAAGTTCCCAAATGAAGTGATGTCGAATCTCTATGTGCTTGGTTCGAGAATGTTGAACCGGATTCTTAGAGATATTGATGGCACTAGTATTGTCACAATAGATGGTGAGATGTTCTTGACAAATACCATAATCATGGAGGAGTTTTTGCATCCATAGGAGTTGGGTGCAACAGCTACCAGCAGCAATGTACTCAGCTTCAGCAGTGGATAATGAGATGGAGTTTTGCTTCTTACTCATCCAAGAGACCAAGTTGTTTCCCACATAAAAGCAACCTCCTGAGGTGCTTTTTCTATCATCAGCATTCCCAGCCCAATCAGCATCTGAATAGCCAGCTAAGACATTATTCGTGTCTTTGCTATACCACACACCAAAGTTGGCAGTAGTTTTGACATACTTGATGATCCGTTTTAAAGCAATCATATGTGACTCTTTGGGATTAGCCTGATATCTAGCACACACTCCTACACTGTAGCTAATGTCAGGTCTACTAGCAGTAAGGTAAAGAAGACTACCTATCATGCTTCTATAGAGAGAAGAGTCTACACTTTTACCTAACATGTCAACAGTGAGTTTAACATTTGGGCTCATAGGGGTTCTAACAGAACTAGCAGATTCCAAACCAAACTTTTTCACAAGATTTTTAGCATATTTAGATTGAAAGATGAATATACCTGAATCTTGTTGACGAATCTGCAGTCCAAGGAAGTGAGACAGCTCTCCAATCATGCTCATCTCGAACTCTGCTTGCATGAGTTTTGAGAAATCTTGAGCAAGCTCATCCTCAGTTGATCCAAAGATGATATCATCAACATAGACTTGAGCAACCACCAGCTCACCATCTTTTCTTTTGATGAAGAGAGTCTGATCAGCCTTTCCTCTTGTGAACCCATGGGATATCAGGTATTGGGTCAATCGATCATACCAAGCTCTAGGTGCCTGCTTCAATCCATAGAGGGCCTTTTTGAGATACAATACATGATCCGGAAAGTGAGGATCGATGAAGCCTTTAGGTTGAGCCACATAAACATCCTCCTTAAGCAATCCATTCAAGAAGGCGGTTTTCACATCCATCTGATATAACTTGAACTTCAATTGACATGCCAAAGCGAGGAGAATTCTGATGGACTCCATACGAGCAACTGGGGTAAATGTTTCATCATAATCTATACCCTCCATCTGAGTGTATCCCTGGGCTACAAGTCTAGCCTTGTTGCGGATTACATTGCCCTCCTCATCAGTCTTATTCCGGAATATCCACTTGGTGCCGATGACATGCTCGCCTTCCGGTCTGGGAACTAAGGTCCACACATCATTCCTCTGAAACTGAAGCAGTTCATCATGCATTGCTTCTACACAACTTTCATCTTGAAGGGCTTCCTCGACTTTAGTGGGTTCAACCTGTGACAAATAACAAGAATATGACACAAAGTTAGCAACACATTTATCAACAGTGCGTTTCCGCAATGTGAGTTCATTCATGTTTCCCACAATAGTTTCTGGAGGATGATTTAATTTGATTCTAGAGGAAGGTCCTTTGTCATCATGACACTCAGAATCTGGAGATGTAGAAATGTCAACTGGCTCTTCTACAGTACTGGGAGTACTAGGAGTACTTGGGGATGTAGGCTCTTGTTCCACGAGCTCTGGATCTCTCCTAGGTTCTGGAGGAAGAATCTCTTTAGAGAGTTCCTCATCAACTTTCTCAACACTGACATCTGAAGACTCATCAATAACAACATTCACAGTTTCCATGACCTTCATGGTTCTTTTGTTATATACCCGATAAGCCTTACTTGTAGTAGAGTATCCCAGAAATATCCCTTCGTCACTCCTGGAATCGAACTTTCCTACATTCTCTCTATCCTTCAGAATGAAACAAGTGCTTCCAAAAATTCTGAAATACTTCACATTCGGCTTTCTTCCTTTCCACAGTTCATATGGAGTCTTTTTGGTGCCGGGTCTGAAGTATACTCTGTTCACTGTGTGACATGCAGTGTTAACTGCTTCTCCCCATAAATTTCTAGCCACTTCTTTACTGTGCAGCATGGCTCTTGCCATCTCCTGGATGACTCTGTTTTTTCTTTCTACTACACCGTTCTGCTGAGGAGTAATAGGAGCAGAGAATTCTTGAGATATACCTGATCTTGTGCAGAATGACTCCATGTATGAGTTCTCGAATTCTTTACCATGATCACTTCGAATTCGGTCAATTTTCAGGTTTTTCTCATTTTGTAGTCTTGTACATAGTGCTTCAATGTGCTCAGGAGCATCAGACTTGGATCGAAGAAGAATAACCCAAGTGTATCTTATGAAATCATCTACTACAACCATGATGTATCTTTTACCTCCAAGAGATTCAGTTCTTGTAGGACCCATAAGATCTAAATGCAGAAGCTCCAAAGGTCTGGATGTAGCTGATGTCTGAGTGCTTGGATGCTTAGCTTTCGTCTGTTTTCCAAGTTGACATGGTCCACATACAACATTGTTCAACCTACTCAGCTTTGGCATTCCTAGAACAGATTCATGCTTAGACACAATAGAGAGGTGTTTGTAACTAGCATGCCCCATCCGTTGGTGCCACAAGTCTTCATTTGGCAACCGAATACTGTTGCATACAATGTCAGCATCAGGTACTAGTCCATAACAGTTGTCCAGAGTACGTACACCACTTATGAGTTTCTTCCCAGATTCATTCATAACAAGACATTTTCCTTTGGAGAATAGCACCATGAAGTCTTGATCACATATCTGGCTTATACTCAACAGGTTCACTCTCAGGCCATCCACATAGAGAACGTTTGCAATGTCTGGTAGTCCAGGTAGAGAGATAATCCCTTTCCCTTTTATCTGTGATTTGCTTCCATCACCAAAAGTGACATTTCCACCTTTCTTAGACTCGAAGACCTTGAAGAGGGATCGATCTCCAGTCATGTGTCTTGAGCAACCACTATCAAGGTACCATAGACACGTGTCCATCACTTTAAATGCGGACTTCATCATGAAACACACTTCATGCTTAGACAACAGATCAGTGGGAATGGTATCTTCTCTCATTTGCCTTTTTCGAGTCAGGCCTTTAACTTTAACTCTGTGTAAGCAAACTCCTTTGCACATTCTGAATTTGAGACAGTCTAGTTCCTGCTTAGATAAACTGAGAACTTTTCCAGTAAACATGGAAAGAATCAAATAACTTTTAGACTTGTATTTTCTGAGACACTCAAAGAAGGGAGATTAGAAAAACAAGATGTATTTGATACCACAGTTCTCTTTAACTGAGAGACTGACTTTTATCCAAGACAACAGGGGTCAATGGATCACACACAGTAGATTAAAACCTAATCAGAGTGTGCTTGCTCTGATACCACTTGACAGGCCACAAACGCGTTGACCCCTTGTGATAAATTACGTTGATAAATTAATTAGCCCAGTTATTAATTAATCAATTTATCATGCAAATATACGTGGCAGCACAAACAAATCACCGAAACTAAGTTATGCAGCGGAAAATAAATAACACGGTGATTTGTTCACGAATGGGGAAAACCTCGCGGCAAAAACCCCACCGGGTGATTTAAGGTCACCACTCCCGAAACTCCACTATTATCACAGCAAGCGATTACAAGCAAGGAATCCCAAGTACCTTACCAACCTACAGTTGAACCCTTACCCCAATACCCAATTGGACTTGCTCTGTAGTGACAATTTCTCCAGTTCAATGCACGGCTCCCAAGTACGTGACTAACCAATTTGATGCGCGGATCCCAGTACGCGTCTTACTCCTTTGCACGAATCCCAGTACGTGACTAACCACCAACTTGAGGAAGAAAGAATGTTGGCTGCAAAGTTCTTCAAATCATCAGAGATGAACTAGGGCACGAACTTTGTATCACAGATCACAATTTGCATGAAGAGAGAAGATGCAACTTGTATCTTGTGATTTCTGCTTATGCACTTGTGCACACCTGTTGACGGCCCTTAAAATAATCCTTTTATATGTCTAGGGTTAGGAGAAAAGAAGTCCCAAAGACACACACACGGATTGGACTTGAAACAGATCTGAAATTCTATTTTCTTTAATTCTCGATAGATAGAGGTATCGAGAGGTATCGAGCCAGCTGTCGAGGCTCGGGCAAAACTGCTTCTTTAAATCTCGATAGATGTATCTGTCGAGGTAGGTGTCGAGATTTAAAATCTTGCACTTCCTTGCTTGTATCTTGGACAGATTTTGACGGCTTCAACACTTAAACTTGAACCACTGTTTCTTGAAGTGTTTAACACATCCTAGATCTACCCAATTACAAGTAAAGTGCGTTTTATCTAAGGATAAGCCAATTACATAAAATAGCGACATATGTTCACAATCTTGAACAACTACATATGTCCTAACAACCACCGCTTGCAACTCGAATCTAAAAAACTCGAGTTCTGTCTTAGAACTCGAGTTTCTAAAACTCGAGATGCTAGTTTGCTCAATAATTTTGCAACTAGACAACTAACTAAATTATTAAAAAAATAAAGTTAAAAGCAAAAAAAATGCGGGTTGTGGATGCCTGAGTCTCAGCAAAAAAGAAAGAAAGTCTAGATGCGGATTGGTGGACAACTCACAAATTGATTCTCCTCAAACGAATTTGGATGGCAATTGAAATCCACCACTCAGGTTAGTTTCCTCTTTACACAAAGTACGTACTGTGTTACAGAGAACAAGAACCGATCTCAGGTTAGTTTCCTCTTTACACAAAGTACGTACTGTGTTACAGAGAACAAGAACCGATCTTTAGGCTTTCTTTCTATAACCAATAAGCTTTTGATATCCACCAATCAAAATGGTTTAACAAATAGGAATTTGAATTCCGCAGCAGCCTTTCTTTCTATAACCCAATTGAATCCCCCCATGCATTAAACATACCCACAACCCCATCGGTCACTTGCACTTTGGCACTTTTTTTTTTTTGTTTGGTAAAAACCGGACAGCTTACACAACTTTTAATTTTATGATTGACAGTCTATACAACAAATGGTAGGCTGTCAATTTTAAAGGTATGAGGTGTGACATAGTTAAGTAAAAAACCAAAAAAAAAAAAAAACCACTTTCAAATTTTCTTCCATCTAGATTACAAGTATTTTGGGCATTTAACCTTGCAATTGTCAAATCTCTTTCTTCCAAGATCCGAATATATGCTAGCTGTATGTGTCTCTTGCGTACTTTAGCCACGCGTTAAAGTCGAGCTATTCACATAAAAAATCTTTTCAGGTACGTAGAAATTAGAATACAATAAACAAATCAACATATACCGAGACATTCATGTCAATCATAATCATAATTATCAACCAAGTCTAGAATATTGACATCCATAATGATTCTAAATATAAACCCAGAAGTTATCCTTCACTAGGGACTACAAAGATTACACAACGATATCCATAATGATTCTCATCTATCTAGATATACAAAGAAGTTTAAGTTCTTCATCAGAGATTATATAATTACACAAATCATACCATAATAATTTACACAAAACATATACCATAGAGATCTAAATAAACAAAATAGTTCTAAGTTTTTCATGGACGGCATAATTACACAAAACCACAAACAACAAAAGCGTGGCCACCGTCTAAGCATTCTGAAAACAACAACCTTGCATAAACGAAAAACCCCTGTTGTCAATGGTGGAAATTTGTCGTAATTACTAAAAATCTCAAATTACAATAACTACTGTACAATTAGTTTTAGTCTAAGAAGAAATAAATATGATGGATTTACCATACACCTTACACCATAAACAATTTTTTTGAATTTAAAATTTTGAATAAGAAAGCAACATCAATTAACTAATCATATATATGATTCTCTAAAAAAAAAAAAAATTCATATCAAGTATATTACTCCAAAAATAAAAGAGAGAAGAAAAAAATTCCTCTCTACTGTTGGTTTTGTTCCTTATCAACTGATCTTCACGTTGGTTATCTTTACCTAAGCAAAATAATGTAATCATTTGCTTAAGGGAGAACCAAGAGATGCTTAATTCGTCCATAATCTTAATCAATTCTAACCTTCCAACTCATAACCCCAAAAAACACAAAACCAAAGTAAAAATTTCCATGTTTGCAGGTGTCCTAAAATCAACAAACAAATCATCTTTTTTCTCTTTCATCAATATATACAACAGATATTCTCACAAGGATAGACAATGATATAAGAGCGTCTAAAAGCCCAAAGCAAAGAACGCCAAAGGCCAATTACACCATTTTGCTCAAGACTGTTAACTATTATAAGACTGATTTTTTATTGATCATGTTCTGTTCCTATTATTATCATGGATTCAAAACTTTATAATGTCATGTGACTCAGGAATTAGGGTTGAGTATGGCAACCTCATAGCTATGTGAAATTATATACATATAACACCCATAAAACAAATCATCCCCTATGGGGAGGTGACCACCAATGCTCAATTTATTCATGTCATTTAAGTTAATACTACTCATCCACTATACAATGCAACCCAAAAATAGAAGAACAAACGTATCTGCAACGCATTAGAAGTCCAGTAGGTCTTCAATGATAAGCATGTAAAAACCAGTATGCAAAAAAGTTTTTACAACTATCTTTCTCAAGGCCGGCTGAAGCTATAGGCTATTTGGGCTACCGCCTAAGGCCCCCATTTATAAGAGGGCCCCCAAATAGAGATAATATTGTATATAATATTACTTCTTCTTAAAAAAAAAAATTATTACAATTGGCTATCACAAATACCATCAGGCCATGAAAGCTCGTTTCTCACCGTCACAGAGGCCTGTTTCTAAGAGGATAAAAAAAAAAAAAAAAATTACAAACAGCCATCACCAAGACACCAAATCCCATCAGGCCATGAAGGCCCGTTTCTCACAGAGGCCAGTATCTTACCGAGAAAAAAGTTGAAGTGACTGTGACATGAAGGCAGAACTGAAGGCTAATCCCATCAGATCATTATCAAATCGTTAGCTAGCAAAATAAAAGATTGCAAACGGCAGAAATCTTTAGCATTCAGAAGAAAAGATTACAAAAAGCAGAAAGAAGAGACAAATAAGAAAAGGCAGAGAAAAAAAAGGAGAAAAAAAACACTCACTCTCTGATTCTCTCCATCTTGAATCCTTGATTCAAAAAAAAAAAAAACACTCTTTTTAGTTGACTTACACATCAATTAGTGATGGCAATAGACTTGGTGTGTTGGCAAATCTTCAGGTTCTTTTTTGTTTTCACTTCCTTGGCCTCTTTCGTCTTCTTCATGTTTGCTGCTGGGTATCTGGGTTTTTTTTTTTTTTTTTTTTTTTGAAGAGGAGTTTGCTCATTGCTGCTGGGTTTTATTTTTGTTCTGAGGAAAAATTGTTGCTGGGTTTTTATTCTTTCTTTTTGGCTGAAGCTGAACTTTACACAAGAGACTTCTAGTTCTTAGCCGAATGGAGTCAATGGGTTTTTTTGTTGCTGGGTTTTTTGTTCTGAGGAAAAGTTGCTGCTGGGTTATTTTGTTCTTAGCCGAATGGAGTTAATGGATCCACTTAAAAGACTTAAATAATTTATTCTACTTTCTAGAGACTTCTATCTAGTCTTACACGGGGTTTTTTTATTCTACCCAAATAATTGATTCGGTTTTTTTGTTCTTAGCCGAATCGGTTTTTTTGTATTAATATTAATTTTAATTTTTTTGTACAGGTGTAAAGCTTAAAGGGATCCTATTAAGCAAAGCTGCAATTGTGCTTTTTCATATACCAGGTTCTATTGTTTTATACATTAAATTTATATCATTCTAGTTAAATGGTAATTTTTTTTTATTATAGATTGTGTTTCATTTATTGCCTTTCATATAACAAAAAGTCCCGTTTAAAGCTTTCGCCAGGCCCCCAAATTCATTGAGCCGGCCCTGATCTTTCTATTGGAACAAAGAATACTGTTTTTAAACTGATATGGTAGAAGTGCCGAGGTATTAGCTAGCCTTCCTCTGTTTCCAAATCAACAAACCTAAAAATATTTAATACCACAGTAAGCAAATATTCAATGAAAAAAGAAAAGTCTCTAAAAAAAATATTGAATTTCAAACAATATGTAGTTTTGGCTAATAAATTTATGTTAAAACTAAAAACTAATTTTCAGGCATCTAAACAAGGTGAAAATACTTTACAGGAAGGTAGCTTTACAACCATAAGGTTCCCTTTCTCCAAGGCTGCATTAAAATTTTTTTTCCCCTTCTCATAAAATCCCTGTATAACTCCATGTACAAGTGACATGTTGATTCCTGGGAATCTCCCATTCAGTCTATCTGCAACCTCAGAGTGGAAGGAAATCTGACTCAATGAAATCATATAAGAAGGTAAAAAACCTCTAAATCAGCACATATAGTTAAACAATGGACAACAAAACAAAAATTTAAGATAAGAGTTTACCCTCTCTCTTCTGGCCTGTACCCACAGGAGGCAACTGACTCATTTCAGGTTGTTTTTATCAACAAAACGCTCATGTAAACGCTCATGTAAACAAGGATTTTTTGTTTATGCAAGGTTGTTTCTAGAATGCATTGATGGAGGCCACAATTTTGTTGCTTGTGGTTTTGTGTAATTATGCAGTCCATGAAAAACTTAAAACTATTTTGTTTATTTAGATCTCTATGGTATGTTTTGTGCAAATTATTATGGTATGTGTTGTGTAATTATGTAGTCCCTTGTGAAGGACTTAATCCCAGATATTTTGTTTGGATTTCTTGATTTTTCATCACTCCATCACCCAATTCCCATCACCATATATCAAAATCAGTGGACCCCACAGGCCAATGCTTGTTTGAGTGATGAGAGAGGGAATTCATAAAGTAACGACGGCATTTTGTGTAATTTTTTAGCAAGTATTGGGGCCCACAGTCAGACAATGTCACCTCAGTTCTCAAACTCCATGTGCCAATACTGTGCAACCAATGGCTCTAATGACCCAATTAAAAAAACACCTACCACAGTTATCACACACATCACTTCCACAGTTAGACAGTGGGGCCCGCGTTTTGGGTTTTTGTAATTAAAAACCATGAGCTGGTTAAGGTGTCAAACTAGGGTAGGTGATTTTTGAGATATTTTGGTAATGTTTGGATAAAAATGATTGATGTCCACGTTTTGGTCAAGTCAAGACGCGTTTTTTCTTTTTTCCTTTTTTGCGCACGCGTTCAGCTTCACGTGACAAACTGTGCAATGAATGTTTACGTATTTTTTTATTAAAAATAAATTTTATAATACTATTTATATATTTAAAAATTATTTTATTATAATATTTTTTATTTTTAACTATATTTAAACGGATCCTCTAAATAATGAAAAATGAGTAATAAAATAATAAGCGAGAAGTAACGATATTTGAGTAATAAATAAAGAGTTATAAATTATTTTATCCAAACGGGCTAAAATTTCTTTTAATTTGAGGGAAGATTTTAAACTAGCTAGGGTACGAAGTAAAAAAAAAAAAAAAAAAAACGTTAGCGTGCGAAGGGATGTTAGCGTGAGCGTGCCTCTCAAAAAATAAAAAAAGGTTAGCGTGTGTCACAAGGACTGGATCTGGAAAGTCTGAATAGTCTCAGTGGTCTTCTCTAAATTGTTTTGCATTTTTATTTTTTAAAGAAAAGAAAAACGATGCTATATTTGTTTACAGTTTAAATTACTATATAAGATTTTTTTTTTTCGTGTTCACTCTCAGCCACACACGTACTCTGAGACTGACTGAGTTGTCTCTTTCTGTCCTTCTAGACTTTGACTCTCAGAGTCAACTCACTCACGAGAGATTCTCTTTTGCTGGTTGGGCGAGCCTTGAGCTTGCAATAGATATGGCAGAGTTATTGTGGAAGGTACATGCAATAATGCATTCCTCATTTTACTCAATGTTAAAAATACAGTTACTGTTTTTCTTCGTTACAGCTTTCATTCCTAATTGTTAATCGCTTTTCACCGTGAACATTTATTTCAGGATGATGTTTGTAGTTGTTGTTTCTTGATTCTGTTTTTTGGTAGAGAATAGCAATTCATTAACAATTAACCAAGAAAATCAACTGTTTAAGGATGAATCCTCCCCTAGGACAAGCCACTTTGGTTATAAAACAAAAACATAAAAATGTCCACTGGTGGACTATTAAACACTACAAAATCTTGCTGTTTCTTGATTCATTCCATAGTTCCTTCAGTAAAATTTTCTGTTACTCAAAAAAAAATGAAAGAAGTTATTGTTTCTTGATTCTTAATCCAGCTAAGTCCGAAAATTGGGTCATTTTCGTCTTATGGTCTGATTTCTTTGGGGCCCATAACCGAACCAAGGTTGTGTATAAACCGGATAGGGCACACATTAAATAATTTATTTGTGAAAATATTTTTTTGAAAATTAAAAAAATTATCAATACTTTTTCAATTTTTGAAAAAATATTTCTAAAAATAATTGTTTATTGTGTGTCCTTAGAATATACATTAACAAAATTCAATCAAATATCTACTAACTATATAAAAAGCCGCTATGCGGCTACAGTGCTTTGGCACTGTTCATATAACTCATGCAATTCCCATGAGGAATATTTGCTGGAAGACTATCTTCAACATAAGTAACAGAAGTGGGCAAAAGCTTTGGACTTAAATTTGATATTAACATTAATTTTAATTATAAGTTTTTTTAAAAGCAAATTAAAATGATGGAATGCTTGAGTTTAAATGTGATTATAAAAGGATAAATTAGGATAGGAAAAAAAATCAAGACTTATGGCACTTCCTCACCCTTGCAAGTGTCAGATGAAGGGTAAGATCATAGATTCAACACCCATTAGATGGATGTGTAAGTAGAAAAAATATATACATAATTACATGATAGGCCACAAATACGTTGACCCCTTGTGATAATTTAGATTAATTAAATTAGCCCAGTTATTAATTAATCAAATTAACATACAAATTCACGTGGCAGCACAAACAAATCACCAAACTAAGTTAAGCAGCGGAAATTAAACAACACGGTGATTTGTTTACGAATGGCGAAAACCTTACGGCAAAAACCCCACCGGGTGATTTAAGGTCACCACTCCCGAAACTCCACTATTATCACAACAAGCAGTTACAAGTAAGGAATCCCAGTACCTCACCAACCTACAGTTGAACTCTTACCCCAATACCCAATTGGACTTGTTCTGTAGTGACAATTTCTCCAGTTTAATGCACGGCTCCCAATACGTGACTAACCAATGTGATGCGCGGATCCCAGTACGCGTCTTACTCCTTTGCACGAATCCAAGTACGTGACTCACTCACCAACTTGAGGAAGAAAGAATGTTGGCTGCAAAGTTCTTCAAATCATCAGAGATGAACTAGGGCATGAATTTTGTCAAACAGATCACAATTTGCATGAACAACGAGTTCTCAGAGAAGATGCAACTTGTATCTTGTGATCACCTTATTCTCTCTTGTTTGACGGCCCTTAAAATAATCCTTTTATATGTCTAGGGTTAGGAGAAAAGAAGTCCCAAAGACACACACACGGATTGGACTTGAAACAGACTTGGAATTCTGTTTTCTTTAATTCTCGATAGATAGAGGTATCGAGAGGTATCGAGACAGCTGTCGAGGCTCGGGCAAAACAGCTTCTTTAAATCTCGATAGATGTATCTGTCGAGGTATCTATCGAGCTTTAAAATCTTGCACTTCCTTGCTTGTTTCTTGGACAGACTTTGACGGCTTCAACACTTAATCTTGAAGTGTTTAACACATCCTAAATCTACCCAATTACAAGTAAAGTGCGTTTTGTCTAAGGATAAGCCAATTACATAAAATAGCGACATATGTTCACAAGCTTGAACAACTACATATGTCCTAACATTACAAAAAATTTCTATCTTACTTATACTGTTGAAGATTTTGTAGTGTGTTATATTGCGTTCCAATTAATTGAAGTGTCTTTGGTTGGCAACTTGGGATGAAGGCAGTCTTATTTTTTAACTTGAAGAGATCTTCTTGGTCAGGTACATGAAGTGAATACCTTTGACATGTGATGCATCGGGTTAAGCAATCATGCATTGCTATATGATATATATATATATATATATAGAGGGTTGTGTTAAAAGGCACCGTAAGGTGCTCGTTAGCAACACACTTTTGGGTAACTTTTTCAGTTTTTAGCAGTTTTTCAGTTTTTTACAATTTTTTTTTTCTTTTGGCAATTTTTTCAACAAATTTTTTCATTTTTTTTAAGTGAAACACAAAAAAAGAAACCTTAACGGGCAAGACCCAGGGCTTATTAACATTTTCCATGCTCATTTTTAGTATGATAATTGTCGTGCATGTTTTGCTACTGCTAAAGGTCGAAAACCCACAAACTATGGATGAACAAACTGTCGGAAATGGATTGACACATATTATAGAGGTGAGGATGAGTCAGCATGTTTTTACTATAAAGTGCCCCTAACAGTCCGTTTGCAAAGAGTGCCGTTGAAAGTCCACCTATATATATATATATATATATATAAAGACATTCCAGATTCTATCTTCGTCAATGCTATTGACGCAAATGCCTCAACCCCGTAATAAAGTTTTATCTAATGTACTCCTCTGATCAAGTTTTGATATTGAATATGTATTTTTTGCATGAATTGCCCAGTAAAGATTTTTATTTCTTTTCTTTTGAAGTTAATTATTGTTCCTTCATTTTCTGTTGATATATGATTTATTTTACTCTAACAATATATTAATTTATTCTTATAGCTAATGGAGCTATCTCAATTCTCAGCTACTGGAGGAGAGCTACATAAATGCCTTTTAACATTCTGCTCTATATAAGACCGTAGACCCTTTCTTCTTTCAAGTTAATTTATAAGCTATCATGTTTAATGTACGCACGAAGATTAAAAATAGAAAAAGAAAGCTATCATGTCCAATCTGAGAACCTTCTGCATGCATGGAGAAAGTGAATACTATATAACATGTCCGATCTGATGGGGTTGTGGGTATGCATCATGCATGCATGGTAGGGTCACTTGGGTTAGAGTAAGAAAGTCTGACTGTCTGAGTCTCAGCAAAAAAGAAAGAAAGTCTAGAGTCAAGTTGCGGAATTCAAATTCTCATTTGTTAAACCATTTTGATTGGTGGATTTTAGAAGCTTTTTGGTTATAGAATGAAAGTTTGAAATGAACAGGTAGAAGATGAACAAGTCGAAAATGAGCTACCCAACCCTGATCTTGGATCCCCTGCTCCTGCTCCTGCTCCGCCTGAAGATCATGTACAAGACATTCCACCTCGTCACTCAACTCGAGTAAGGTCCATTCCTACATATTTACTTGACTATCATTGTTACACTGCCCTTTTTACACTGCACGAGCCTTATACCTATCGTGAGGCTTCCACTGACCCTTTATGGCAGATTGCAATGAAAGAGGAACTTGATGCATTATCTAAAAACCATACGTGGGACTTGGTCACTCTCCCCCTCTGAGAAATCTGTGGTTGGTTGTAAGTAGATCTACAAAATTAAGACTCGTTCTGATGAGTCCATTGAGCACTACAAAGCTCGTCTTGTTGCTAGAGGTTTTACACAGGAGTATGGGATTGATTATGAAGAGACCTTTGCTCCGGTTGCTCGTATCTCATCTGTTCGCGTCCTCTTAGCTGTTGCTACTGCCAGTAAATGGGACCTTTTCTAGATAGATGTCAAAAATGCATTCCTTAATGGGGATTTAAGTGAAGAAGGTTATATGCAACCTCCTCCTAGTCTCTTTGTTGAATCAAACAAGGTTTATCACATTCGACGTGCACTTTGTGGCCTTAAATAAGCTCCACGAGCTTGGTTTGCCAAATTCAGCTTTACCATCTCTCGCTTAGGTTACATGGCCAGTCATTATGATTTTGCCTTATTTCTTCATCGTACTGACAAAGACACTATTTTACTTCTCCTGTATGTGGATAATATGATCATAACTGGTGATGACCTCAGTGGCATTCAAGAACTCAACAATTTTCTCAGTCAGCAGTTTGAGATGAAAGATCTTGGACATCTCAACTACTTCTTAGGTCTTGAAATCACTCATTCTACAGATGGACTTTACATTACTCAAGCAAAGTATGCCTCTGAACTCTTGTCTAGAGCTAGACTCACTGATAGCGAGACTGTTGACACTCTAGTTGAGCTTAATGCGCATCTGACTCCCTCAGGGGGAAACCATTGTCTAATCCCTCTCTTTACAAACGCTTAGTTGGCAGCCTAGTTTCTTTCTTCCATGGTCTTTTCTACTCTGCTCAGTTTCCTTTTATTCTCCATGCATTTATTTTCTGATGTTGATTGGGCAGGAGATCATACTGATCGCAGGTTCACCACTGGTTATTGCTTTCTTCTTGGTTCTTCTTTGATTTCTTGGTGAAGTAAGAAACAAACTTATGTGGCCCGCTCCAATACTGAAGCAGAATATCATGCCCCTGCTGATATCACATCTGAACTCCTTTGGCTACGATGGCTTCTCAAAGACTTAGGTATATCTACATCCTCTGCTACTCATCTTTATTGTGACAACAAAAGTGTCATTCATATTGCTCACAATGATGTCTTCCATGAACGGACTAAATACATCGAGATCGATTGTCATTTTATCCGTTATCATCTTGTCTATGGTGCTCTCAAGCTAATCTCAGTCTTCTCTATAGATCAACTCGCAGATATCTTCACCAAATCACATCCTAAAGGATGCCTTTGTATTTTGGTTGACGACCTCAAGTTGGTCTCACATCCACCTTGAGTTTGAGGGGGGCTGTTAACATGTATAGTGCTGTGGGCTTTAGGCCCAACTAGTTTACTTGTATAGCACACATTTTTGTACTACAATCTTACTTGTACTGCACTCATATGCCTCCAATATAAAGGCACTCATGTATATTCTTTCAGTAAGAAATACAATACAATACAATACAATACAATCATTGAGCATTTCTAACAATACACATTTTTACATGCTTTTTCACCCACACATATTTCAAAATATTACAAAAATTTCATCCTAAACTACCCTACCAAACATCCCTAAAGCTTTTATAATGAGATTGTCAGATGCTTTGGGTTTACGTGTCGAAAAAGTCTGGTGCCACAAGTTGTTTGTGGCACCAAAACTACTTTTAGATGTCGTGCAGCCTTTGAAAATGGTCAATCTTAGCCTTGCAGGCTATGGGATAATTACACACTCTAGGCCCTTAGATTAGCTCGTGCCAAGCTATAGTAACTGTTACATCGATATTTTTTACTCTCTCTTCTTTGACACGTTTTCATCCTCATCCTCAGCCACATACACATTGTTTTATAACTTTATTCCATCGAATATCATCTTATTTTAAAACCTGACTAGTGAATGATTTTACTTGACTTGACTCTCATGCCAGAAGAGAACCATTAGATAAACTGTTCCCTTAAAAATGAGGGATGGGCTTAGACGGACCATTCCCTTAAAAATGAAAGGCCCAAGCAACTAGGAGACGATACTTTTTGCAAACGGACTGTTAGGGGCACTCTTTGCAAACAGACCATTCTCTCTCTCTCTCTCTCACACGAGCGCGCGCGCACACACACACACATATGTATATATATATATATCTCACGTGGCAATGCATGACTGCTTAACCCGATGCATCGCATGTCAAAGGTATCCACTTCATGTGCCTGACCAAAATGATCTCTTCAAGTTAAAAAATAAGACTGCCTTCATCCCAGGTTGCCAACCAAAGACACTTCAATTAATTGGAACGCAATATAACACACTACAAAATCTTCAACAGTATAAGCAAGATAGAATTTTTTTGTAAATATGTATATGTTTTTTCTACTTACCCTTCATCTGACACTTACAAGGGGCCAAGAGGTGCCATAAATCTTGATTTTTTCCCATCCTTATTTATCCATTTATAATCACATTTTAACTCAAGCATTCTATCATTTGAATTTGCTTTTAAAAAAGCTAATGATTAAAATTAATATTAATATCCAATTTAAGTCCAAAGCTTTTGCCCACTTCTGTTACTTACGTTGAAGATAGTCTTCCAGCAAATATTCCTCATGTGTTATAAGGCTATCGATTACCCTTCATCCTCAAAAAAAAGAAAGAAAAAACATGCACAAATTGTCATGTGGATGCAACATAACACATTTAAAAGTAATGATGGATTACTGGAGATTTCCTAATTAGGCAACAGGAATAAACAAACTAGGAAACTGGAAAAGTAGTCCATATTTATTGTAAAGTTCATTTAGACCTTTCACTAGATCATCATGGTTTGATTGGATACTATCAAGTCGAACTTGAAATTTACCGTTGAAAATGAACTTAAACAAGTTTTCAAAAGCCTACACTAGACCAAATTTATGAAGACATGACTGAAGAACGCCATCATCATTGTCATCTTGTTCCATCCTAACAATTGCTTGATATATCTCAATTTTCTTCTCCTACAACTTTTTTGGCATAAGATTGTTTAACATAAATCTAACAGAAAGGAAGGCATGATGACACACTTTTGAAACTTGAATGACCAATGGAAATGTTGCTTCTTCAATAGTTAATTGGACTAATCAAAATTACTTGTTCATAACCACACGTGATTGGACATAGTTTGTGAGGATGTATCTTGATTGTCGAAACTTGATTTCATGATATTTTTTGAATTCAATGATCTGATTGGGAATCATGTAACTTTCAAATTTATTTCATGAGATGCAATTGGAAATCATATTGTCAAAATTATGGTTTTCAAATCCACACACACAAATTGTATTCCTAAACTTTGTTTTTAAGAATTTACTATTTTTAATTCATTGTGTGCGTTGCTCAATCCATTGAAGCCTAGTTTTTTAGTCCACTCTCTACAAATTCATTGTATTGAGCTCTTTGGGTCCTAATCCAGTTACTTCTTGAGCTTAGGATCCAAATTGCGCCCTTACAATATATATATATATATGTATATATGTATATATTAAAAATCTATAATTTCACATTAATCGACTTTATTTTATTTTATTTAGGTTCTAGTAATAATTTGTGTAAATTTTTGTTAAAACTTGTGAATAATAAGACGGGTAAATACAATACAAGCTAGGCTTTAAAAATGATTTTATTAGTCGTAACTCCTAATTAATACGGGCCAAAACCGGGGTTTAATGTGTGTTTGAAAAAAATTATTTTTGCCAATTTATTTTATTATTCAGTTTATTTTTGTTACTATCCATGAGTTAAAAAAATCATTTCACCTCGCACAACTTTTAAGGATGTTGCCTTGCAGCCCTTGTCCATCTCTCTTCACTCTGACTCCGCAGCCAAAAACAACACTTGTAGTTTCATTGGGGGGTTGAGATCTTGTATAACACTACTTGGTGAAAAAGAGATTAAAAAATAATATTTAAATAAAGTGATAAATAAAAATATTGATGTTGGGTGTTTGAATGTATTGTAAAGTGGGTGATAAAAATAGATGGTTTTTGAGTTACTAAATTTTGTTTTTACAATCATCTATTGAATGGTCTTAGATTGTAACTAGAAAAAAAGTCGCATCCTTTTTCATTTTTATGCATTTTCATGAAAAACAATGTAGTGTTGAGTTTCTTTAAAAAAAAAAAAAACGTATTTTTATTATTTTTTGGATTTATTGTTTCTTTCCTAAAATATATAAGTATAAACTCTTCAATTTAAAGGGTAAAGCATCATTAATAACAATTTTGAGATTCATTATGATCTTGTGGATGTTGAGGACTAGGTTTCAATTAGGAATTACATGTTAAATTATATTTGGATGCATTTGTTGGTTATATGCTCTCTCTAATGTTCAAAACTTAAAAACTTCAACTATTGTATGATCACGTTCTCATATCCATTTCAGTACAATTTGGTCTATTTGATGCGCCTACTCTTTTTTTTTTTTTTTTTTTTTTTATTGAGAGAATTCAGCACACTTACTTTCAGAATTGAAAAAAATAGAAACGGAAAAAGATAGGTTTGGATTAGCTCTAAAAAGATAGGCTTGTATCTCTTCTTAATTCAATCTTATTATTAAAAAATATAGATCGTTCCAAATTTTATTAAATTTGAACAATTTAACTAGCTCTCTTTCTCTTTGTCCATGTGGGTAGGTTTGAATTAGCTCTAAAAATGTGAACCTCTCAAAATAATAAAACTATTCTCATTCTTGTCAACAAAAATAAATTAAAAAAAAGTACTACATAATCAAATACAAGAAAAATAAATTAAAAGGAATATTTAAACACAAAATACCATGATAATCAAAGAGCTAAATGGCATTGAAAATAACATTTTAGTTGATCTAATGTGTCAAAGATGTTAATTAGTCATACTTAAGAATCTAAAGCTACAATGACTACAAGGTGTTTAGCTGTGACTGCATTAAAACTACTTTAAATTTTTTTTTTTTTTTTCCTTTCAATCAAAGCAGATGGAAGGGTCAAGCTTTTAACACATCTTTTCACATAAATAGAATATAATAGAAAATTCAACATAAACTGAAACATTCATGTCGATCATAATCATAAGTCAATTGAGTCTAGAATATGGATATCCATAAAGATTCTAAATAAACCAAGAAGTCTATGTAAGGGGACTATATAATTACATATAACCATTCCACAATGATACTAAATAAACCAAGAAATTTAAGTTGTTCACCAGGGAGGCATGGACTATATAATTACACAAAACCAAAAACGGCAAAAGTCGTGGCCTCTGTCTAACCACACTGGAAATTGCAACTCTTGAATTAGCAAGAACACTAGTCTCATGCCTGTCAGCAAAAAAAGTACTACATAATCAAATGCAAGAAAAATCAAGTAAAAGAAATATTTAAACACATGATACTATGATAATCAAAGATCTAATGGCATTGAAAAAATAACATTTTGGTTAATCCAACGTGTCAATGTTGTTAATTAGTCGAACTTAATTACTATAAGAATCTCAAACTGCAAAGACTACAGGTGTCTAGGTGTGACTGCATTAAAACTACTATACAAATACTTCTTTTTTAATAAAAAAAATGTATAGTAAGGTCCCACCCAAATTTGAATTCCGGTTATTGGATTTAGAGTCCAATGTATACAGAACATACTTATATTATTGTGATGAGGTTGATCTTTTATTGATCTATGCTCTTTTCTGTTTTGTTTATTATTAGTCTTCAGCATAATATCATGAGACTCAGAGTCCAGATTGAGTTTGGCACCCTCATATCTATGTGAAATTATATAGGTATAACACCAGTAAACCTAATGCTCAATTTATTCATGTCAGTTAATCCTACTAATCCACTCATCCACTTTACAATGCCACCCAAAAAAATATAAAGAAAGAAAGAAAGCAAGAAGGAATTAACAAACATATCTACAATACATTCAAAGTTCACTAAGTCTTCTATGTTAAAAATGTAAAACTAGTATGACCACATCATTAATGTATGCAAACCGTTTATATATGCAATTTACTTTCTATTACATGTTTAGTACTACATCCTTACAGTATGCCCTTGTTTGATCTCCCTTTTTTTTCTTAGAGCATCGTTTGATCTCCTCTTTCGTTTCTTCTTCGTTGTATGAACTCCACTATCCCTGCAAGATGTAAATCACAAATAGAAAGCCATGGGTTAACTTCTTCGTTAGCATTAGAAGTAATCCTATAGCTACCTAGAACTATATATCTATGTATAGCTAAATTTTTAGAATACAATTGGTACCACTAATTAGAATAATAAATAAAGAGAAAGCAGTAGACTCACAGAATCAGGCAATCCAACAAATTTAGATAGTTATCCAATTTGTATTTTTGAACAGACAAAATAGAGACATTCCACTGTGAGGACCCCTTCATTCGGAGAAAGATCAAGTATGATGCAATAAAGAAATTATACACTCACGAAAGGGTCCTTCGGTGTTGGGTAGCCAGATTGCAAGATAAGGCAGAATTTTTTGTCACATAGATGGAGGAAACCAGGATGAAATGAAGCATCAAGAAATTCATACTCCCCCAAAATATTGCTGGTGCACAGACTTTCTTGAAGCCACACATTCTTCTCTAAATCGTGAGAGTATAGGGTGCAGTGATCACTCTCACGGCTTAGAAAGGTAGCCCAGTACATTGTATCGCCCACGACTACTGCTCTTCCTTCACAACATAACGCACGTTTTGAAGGCTTGGGCTCTAAGTTTTTCCAAAATCCACTCACAACATTGTAGCTATAAAAATTGGCATTCCCAGACCCAGAGTCTCGAGGTCTAGCAACAATCTTTTAATACCTATGAGTCAATAGCCACATAACACTTGAGTATTGTATTTTTCGAGGACACATATCTCAGTTTCCCTTAAGTCGAGCATATTCCAACCATTCTCCACCTCCTCCATATGAGAGAGCTTTGGGATGAGAGAGACGGAGAGAGGTTTTGGTTGGCTGGGAAAGCAGGTAAGGGTTAGAGGGAGTATTAGACTATTAGTGTGTGTGAAGGAAATCGTAAAAAACGCCAAAAAGGGTTAGGGAAAGAGAGGTTGTATCTTAAGGTGAAGTAGGTTAGGTCTTATTTATGGCTCTAAAGTGGGCTTAAACAAAATTGACTATAAAGTAGGCTTAAGCCTAATCATCTCCTACGGGGGAGGTAGACCACCAATGCAAAATTTATTCATGTCGGTTAATCATCTTCATCCAGTTTACAATGCCACCCAAAAGAATAAAAAGAAATCAAACTAATCCACAAAGCATTCAAAGGTTTTGTCGTTTGGTTGGTTGAGACTTCATAGAGTGTGTTTTTGTGAAATCGGGTCAAAAAGAGAGTGTTTGTGAAATTTGAAAGGGGGCAGCAAGTTGGTCTTTAGGGTTAAAGAGAGTGACCGCCTCACAAAAGTAATAAATATATCTGTTTTTGTTATTATTAATTATTAAATATATATTGTTTAATTCTTATGCCAATTTAATAAATTAATTTGTCTTCTGATTTGTTAAATTAAGAGATTTAACCGTTTTAGTGATACAACACTACAAAAAACTGGGCCTATAGTGGCGTTTCCTATAGTGGCGTTTACAAACGCCACTATTGTACTGCTATTATAGACCTATAATGGCGTTTTTTAGAAACGCCATTATAGCCAAATTTAAAAAAAAAAGAAAAAAAACTTACCTATAATAGCGTTTGCAAACGCCACTATAGCCAAATTACAAAAATAATAATTTTACCTATAATAGCGTTTGCAAACGCCACTATAGCCAAATTAAAAAAAAAAAAAAAAGAAATTTACCTATAATAGCGTTTGTAAATGCCACTATAGCCAAATTACAAAAATAATAATTTTACCTATAATAGCGTTTGCAAACGCCACTATAGCCAATTTTTTTTTTTTAAAAAAAAATTACCTATAATAGCGTTTGTAAACGGCACTATAGGAATGTACCTATAGCAGCGTTTGCAACCGCCACTATAGGTCAAGAACGGATTTCTAACCAATTGTATATTGGCATTTTACAAATGCCACTATAGGTCCAAAAACGCTGCTATAGTTTTTTTTTTTTTTTTCCTAATACAAATATAGCTAGCTGGGTCCACAAACGCCACTATATATATATATATGCACACATATTTCACTTGTCCTGAGCAAATCACAAGCATATATATATATATATATATATATCAATAGTCACAAACGCCGTTATATATACATGCACAAGCATTTCACTTGTCCTGAGCAAATCACAAGCATATATATATATATATCAATAGTCACAAACGCCGTTATATATACATGCACACATTTCACTTGTCCTGGGCAAATCACAAGCATAGGATACACAAAACATATCACCCTTTCTAAGGGTACACAAAATAGGCCATAATATATATATATATATATGCGGGTGCATTCAATTAGCTACATATGGAGCAGCAGGACAATTACTAATCATAAATAAATAAAAAGTGCCAATAGTGGCGGTTATCAAACGCCACTATAGGTCATACTCTTACAAGGGCCTATAGTGGCATTTGACGAACGCCACTATAGGGCAGGCCTATAGTGGCATTCATCAAACGCCACTATACATCTTTTTAAGCCCGTAAAAAAATCCAACCGAAAAAAGTGCCTATAGTGGCGGTTATCAAACGCCACTATATGGCATACTCTTACAAGGGCCTATAATGGCATTTGACGAACGCCACTATAGGGCAGGCCTATAGTGGCGTTTGATGAACGCCACTATAGGTCTTTTTAGCCCTTAAAAAAATCCATCCGAAAAAAGTGCCTATAGTGGCGGTTATCAAACGCCACTATAGGTCATACTCTTACAAGGGCCTATAATGGCATTTGATGAACGCCACTACAGGGCAGGGTTTATAGTGGCGTTCGATGAATGCCACTATAGGTCTTTTTTAGCCCTTAAAAAAAAATCAAAGTCAAATTGAAAAAAAAAAAAAAAAAAAAACTGATATAAAAGAAGCTATAGTGGCATTTGATGAACGCCACTATAGCCCCTACTCTTACCAGGACCTATAGTGGCGTTTGATAAACGCCACTATAAGTCCTACTCTTACCAAAACCTATAGTGGCGTTTTACAAACGCTGCTATAGGGCCTTGAAAACGCCACTATAGACTCATTGTTTTAAAACGTCACTATAGGATTCCTTGAACGCCACTATAGGCCCAGTTTTTTGTAGTGCAAACAAACTGAACTGTGGTTGGTATGGTATATATCTAATGAAAAACTCTACTTTTTATAGTTACCCAAGCTATAATAAGACCATATAATAGCTAATAAGGACATATGTGTCGACCTTGCTATTCTTTTAAATAACTAGAAGATACCAATATACATTGCCATACACATACGTAATTTATTGCTTCATGGAATAATTTTAAAAACCGAGCTAAGATTCTTAGAACTCAGAAGACTCATTTTGGTCAATATGTGTGTTTAAATGTTAGTGAAATATACAATTATACTTAAAAAGGGATTTTGTTTGAGATGAATGAATAAGAAAAGTAGAAATTAAATGTATTTGAAAATAACAAATTGTAGTAGTAGATGTTGTGGGTTGGGAGGAATATTTTGATTCTCTACCGTATGCTACAAACAATCTCAATTCTCAAGAATATAAAATTCTTCTACATCCAATGTTTTATAGGATTGTTGAAATATTTAAACTTATACATGTTATTAAAGATTGAAGATCTGTGCTATAGAAAGATTGGAGGTATAGAAACTGGAAAAGAATTATCCTTAAAGGCATTATATGAGATATGAATTAACAAGACAAAAAAAAATTAAATGTATTTGATAACTAATTGTTGTAGGAGATGTAGGCATTATGATTCTCTACCATATGTCTTAAATGTTTGGATATCACAATATTCTCTCTCATATACCTTATTGTCACTGTATAATATACACACATGAAAGCAGTATAATTTGTTAGATTGTAACTAGGAAAAAGAGCCGTGTAATTTTTCATTCTTATGTATATTCATGAAAAACAATATAGTGTTGAGTTTCTTTTAAAATAAAAAATGTATTTTTAGCTATTTTTTTGGATTTATTGTTTCTTTCCCAAAATATATAAGTAAATATAAACTCTTCACTTTAAAGGGCAAAGCATCATCAATTGAATAACAATTTTGAGATTCATTTTAATCTTGTGGATGTTGAGGACTAGGTTTCACTTAGGAATTAAATGTTAAATTATATTTGGATGCATTTGTTGGTGATGTGCTCTCTCTATTGGTCAAATATTGTATGATATGTTCTCATATCCATTTTGGTCCAATTCGGTCTATTCCGCCTATTTAGGTCCCTTTCAATCCATTTTGGTCTAGTTTTGTCTATTCGATCTATTTCGGTCCACCTTGGTGCAATTGTATTAAATTTTAGCAATTTAAGGTTATGTTTGGTAATAGTTTTTACTTTTAATTTTAAAAAACTTGTTTATGGAAATATAAAGAAAAAACAATTTTCTTGTATTTTTGAAATCAAAAACATGTTTGGTTAGTTGGAATTAAAAAGATAGTTTTTTTGAAAATAAAAATAAAAAAATACTAAAATATGTTGTTACTAGGATTTGAACTCTAATGCTAACTTTAAATGAGACAAATTCATTAAATTAAATACATGTTTTTATTGATTTTTGAAAATTAGAAATTGAAAATAATTTTTTGCATGTTTTCAATTTCCTTCACAAATTAAATTTTGAGAACATTTTTAATTTTCTATCCTTTTGAGTTGCCAAACAAGTTTTTTAGCCTAAAAAATAAAAAATTGTTTTTGGAACAGAAAATTAAAGGAAAAAAACAATTACCAAAGCTGAACCTCTCAAAATGTGTTTGGGTAAGATTGATTTAGCTCTAATTCTGTGTCTATGTAGGTGAGTTTGAATTAGCTCTAAAAATGTGAACCTCTCAAAATGGGCTTATCCGCTGGTGCCACACCAACGAATATAAACCTGTATTAGGTCCTTGCTTTGGGCTTATAGATAATTCTGAAACATTTTCCTATGAACTGCCTTGTTATGTTTCTTGAGTGAATTCTGTCATTGTATTAAGTGTTGGCATGGCCATGACACTTAGGATGCAAATCATGTGGCCCTACTTTACAGTATTTCTAGAATTTCTCTCTATTAATAGGTTATCTGCACTTTCCTTGCTTGATTGTTACGAATGTACTTTTACGCTATATAATTCTTTCACTTTAAATAATTTGCTATGCTACATTATAAAAATATTGATGTGAAGTTTGAACCATTGTGATATGCTCTTCAGGAAATAATGATCTTTGGGATTATGCAGGTCCTTTTACAAGAACCATTACCCTTTTTTCTCCTAGTGGTACTCAAGTTTCAAGAACTCGAGTACCAAATATATATATATATTTTTTAATTTTAACTCGAGTACCAATTTTTTTTTTTAATTTTTTTTAATTTTTCAGTTTGCTATAACTTGATAGAAAATCAAGTTTCAAAACAAGAGTATTTTCCTAATTAGTTTTAGATATGGGGCATTTTATTGAAAAGTTTTGACGAAATGGGCAAATGCCCATTTTCTCCGTATTTTAGTGTATTACCTTTTATTAAGAGCTTATAAATTCTCCTTTAGTTTCTGACGTCAAGATTATGGAATTTACCATATGAATTTTCAGC
Source organism: Castanopsis chinensis (assembly GCA_032878915.1). Lineage (NCBI taxonomy): Eukaryota > Viridiplantae > Streptophyta > Magnoliopsida > Fagales > Fagaceae > Castanopsis > Castanopsis chinensis. The sequence continues at coordinate 710,479 of JAVQMG010000022.1, forward strand.
ATCAATACAACCCATGGGCCATGAGTGAGGAACTGATGGGGGATACATCCAAGGATCTCCCTGTAAGTGGGGATTCTATTTGCCGTCGATTTCTTAGTTTTTATGCTTCCCGTGGTCACAACGTTCTTCCAAGTGCTTCTCAAGTGCCAGATGATCCAACAGTTCTATTGACAATTGCAGGAATGCTTCAATTTAAGCCTATATTCCTTGGAAAGGTATAGCAAAAAGTTATTGTTAAAACTATGGCAAGTTTTTAAATATTTCCAGTGAAATCATAGATAAAGGCATAATCTCAGAAGGTGAATTAACTCTTAAGAATATGCTTTAGATGGCATGAAAGACTCTTGAATGGTGCTTTTTAACTAATTAATTTTTTTTTCACGACTTTTGAATATCGTGTTCAGGTTCCCAGAGAGGTACCTCTTGCTACGACTGCACAAAGGTGCATACGTACCAATGATGTGGAGAATGTAGGGCGAACAGCTCGACATCATTACATTCTTTGAGATGCTTGGAAACTTCAGTTTTGGAGACAAATTCAAGAAGGAAGCAAAATTAAATGGGCGGGGGAGCTTTCCACCATAGAGTAAGCATGGAGTTTTGTGTTGTAATTGGGCCATTAATTTATATTTATACATTGTGCTCCTTGCTTTAAGCAAAAGCTCTAGTTGTTAGGCTGAAGGCAACAAAAACATTATCCAGACTACGTGCATGTGTGTACATGCTTGCCAGAGAGAGAGGGAGTCTATGGCCATTTATTTATTATTTTTTTGATAAAAAAAAAAAAAAGAAGAAGAAAATTTAGTATATTTTGTCCATGTATTTTGTTTTGCTAGGCATGAAACTTACTAATTACATGCTAATTGTGCTTACAGATTTGGATTGCCAGCCAACAGACCATTAGTGTTTATGAAAATGATGATGAAGCTTTTGAAATTTCTGGCATGATGAGGTTTGCCAAACAAAAGCTCAAAACTAGTTATGTGTTAATTTGCATGTTTTATTACCTCGCTTTCAGTTTTCACTACTAATGCACTTACATTTTTCTTTTGTATGCATATATTCTTCCATGTACATCTTTATGTATCTAAATCTGTATCTTTCTACAAGGAGACACAATAAAGTCTTGTTGTCATTGTTCTTGTTGTGCGTGAATGTGAGTGGTCTTATAAATGGCAACATATTCACATGAACTTTAGTCCTGAACTTACATATGAGACCTTGAATCATTCTTTTTATAAGAACTTGTCTTCTATATAAGGCAGTTTTCCATAAATTATTTCACGGGAAAACTTACAGACTTAAGGAATTGGCTACATCATGATCAAGAACATCAAAATCAAGAGCTATTAACATAAAAATATTTTCATGTAGGAAGAAATTAGAATACAATAAACCAGTCAACATAAACAGAAACATTCATGTCAATCATAATCATAATTTTCAACTAAGTCTAGAATATAGATATCCATAATGATTCTAAATATAAACCCAGAAGTTTAAGTATTTTACCAGGGACTATAGAATTACACAACCATTTCCATAACGATTCCAAATAAACAATCCAATCCAAACAAACCAAGAAGTCTATGTAGGGACCATATAATTACTTAAAAACATATTTGTTGTTCATTAGAGATAACATAATCGCACAAATGACAAGCAGCAAAAAGTGTGGCCTCCGTCTAATAAAACTGGAAATTGCACCATTGCAAAAGAACACTAACTCATCCCTGTCAACAAAAAACATTAAAAAATGAACATTTTAAACACAAAATACCACGATAATCAAAGAGATAATGGTATCAAAAATAACATTTTAGTTAATCCAATGTGTCAATGATGTTAAGCAGTCGTACTTACTATAAGAATCTGAAACTACAATGACTAAAAGGTGTCTAGCTGTGACTGCATTGAAGCTACTGTACAAATACTTTGTTTTAATAAGAAAATGTATGGTACAGTCCCACCAAGATTTTTTTTTTTTTTATGAGAAAAAATTTTATTGATATCAAAAAAAGGTGAGACACCCTAGTACACAGTGTGTGTACAAGGGGTCAAACAATCAAGAACAAAAATTACAAAAATCTAAGAAATCAAGAAAGGATGAATAGGATTGGTTCCGCAAGGCAGCCAACCAATCCATTAAAGTTCTAAAGAAAAATAGCTTCAAGTCTGATATGGATCTCTCCTTATCTTCAAAGCACCGACTATTTCTCTCCCTCCATAGGCACCACAATAAGCAATGAGGAACCATAAGCCATATATACAGTCCCACCAAGATTTGAACTTGGGTTACCAGATTCAGAGTCCAATGTACACGGAACAGAAATAGCAAATGAACAAACAAAGCAGATGGAAAGCTACACTTAGACACTTATGATTCCTAAGACAACAGGGCAAGGGAATAACAATCAAATCTGTGCCCAAGATCATTTTGCATGTACAATTGTACACAGAAAAAGAAAAGTTCATATCCAAAAGTATGAACCAGGTTGAGGATTTTGGTTGAGATTCTACAAGGCTCTAATTTTGTTATGTCTACATTTAACATTCTCACATACGCTCTCTCTTTCTCTCTCTGTATCTGTATTTCCACTTTGATTAATCCTTTACAAAATTTCTATTTCTTCTCTTTCAGTAATTTGAGAAGGCCACTCAGCTCTTGCATCCCTTTCTCGCAGCCACACCACCTGACCTGATTTCCCCATCCTCCACCAGACACACACTCAAATTTCCTTCTCCAACTTTATGCTTTGTTGAGTTCCCTTGACCTCACTAAAACACGCATGGTTTTATTTATGCTTTGAACTAACAAGGATAACAATACATGTCTCTAACCCTTTCCTTCCCATATTCTATCTTTAAGGCAAGGTCAAGTGATATATTGTCTGAGTTTGGGTTATAATAGCATCTAGGTTCTCACTTGTGGCTCATCTCATGATTTCTTTTCTTCTTCTTTTTCTTCCTAAGAGCATATTAGAGATTTTCCTCATTTATGCCATGCATTCTTGTTCTAGTGTTTCTTGGTTATTCAACTTTTGCAATATTTTTTCAGATTTAGCTAATGGGACTTGTGAACTCCGCATTTTCACAGCAAAGAGGAGAGGAGTCTTCCGTTGAACAGATTTTGTATTTGAATATATTTATCAATATTCTTATCATATTTTGGGGCGTTTATATACAGAAGCAATTAGAGTAAATAGATGTTTTGTACTTCCTAATGCAGTCATTTCTTCAAAAAAATATATATATATATATATATATAAATAAATAAACCCATCTTTGTTGAGATTTGTCTTAAATATTCTACATTCATTTCTTGGTAAAAACCTTTTTCTTTTGTTATATGTTTACTGGATGTCTAACTGTCTTAAGATTTTGAATTTCAGCTTATAGGTTTTGTAGTTTTGAGATTTCTTAGTTTCTTATGATTATACAATCAGATTTTATAGTTTCCTCTACCTATAGCACTGCCCCAGAGGCCCAGACAATTATTTGCTAATTTTAAGCTTTCCCTTTTCCCCTTCCATTCTTTTAAAATTTGGCCTTAAAAAGTTTGGTTGATGCTTTTGAAACTTTCCTTTCTAGGACTATCAAACTAAATTAGGAGTAATAAACATGCTTCTTAGTTGAAAAAAGATATGACTCTAGATTATTATAAGATACTGCAAGTAGACAAGAACGCCAAGGATGAGGATTTAAAGAAAGCTTACAGACAGTTAGCCATGAAATGGCAACCTGATAAAAATTAAGAACCCCAATGACAAGGGTGAAGTTGAGACCAAGTTCATACAGATACGAGGTATGCAGTATGCTTTACCTTCTTAATTTTTCACTTTCTCCTCCTGTTCTTTTTCTTTCTTTCTTTTTTTGATAGCTTTCTATCTTATTCATCATTAGATTATTGCGTATATCTTTGTTGTTTGTGATGAATTATATCACTTGTGCCAAATGCTTAGGATTGACAGGTAGTGAAAAATTAATAATTTTTATCGTGCATGGCATTGTTTCTATATGTAATTTCTTGATAACTAATAAAAATGAGTGTTTTTCCTTGCTCTTTTTTGGTACCCCTGAAATTAAAATTACATTTTATCATCTGGGTATTCTAGATTATAAAAAAATTAAGGCTTTACAAAATTGCCCTGTTGTTATGTCCTTTTCTTTATTAAGGAATCCCAATTTCTAATCTCATTTTATTATGTGTTGGTTTGAAGGTAAGTTGAGTGACCCCAAAAGAAAGCTTTCTATGATCAATATAGTGAAGAAGGGCTTAAAGGCCAAGTACCACCCCCTGATGGAGGGGAATCTGGTGGAGCCTCTTTCTTCCAAACAGGGGATGGCCCAACAGTGTTCAGGTTCCACCCCAGAAATGCACAAGTGCAATCCCTTCACTTCTCCCCTCTTGGTTTGTTTTTGTTGGTAGGCAGCCTACTTTCTCCTTGTATACAGTTATTCTTGGATACACAGTTTTTTAGGTGGAATTTTATATATTCTTAGAATTCTAATTATAATGATTCTTATCTGTCTTGTGCAAGTAATATGATCAGAAAAAAACGATTGAACATTGTCTAGATTGTACGATCTAATATATGGGCCATGCCCTCTTTCTGAGTGTATATTGTGCAGTTTCTGTGATTGGAAAGCTGAAAGAATTATTACAGTGTGTGAGAAACAATCCTAATACTGCTAAGTTAAAAAAGAAAGGAGAGGATTTTACCTAAATTAATCTCTCTTGTTTTTTTAAGCACTTATAAATGACATCAATGATTTCTAAAATTGACCTTAATCACTATTTTTCATAATGGCAAGGCAGTGCAGCCCAAACTAGTTGGCATCAAAAAATGAGCATGGAAACAAAAATGCCACATCACGAACTTTCAAGATTATTGTGACAAGACTGATCTTTTATTGATCTATGTTCTTTTTTGTTTTCGTTATTATTATTGCCTACAGCAATTTAACATGTCATGTGACTCAGATGTCCAGATTGAGTTTGGGACTCTCAAATCAATGTGAAATTATATACATATAACACCCATAAACCTAATCATCCGCTATGGGGAGGTAAACCGCCAATGCTCAATTTATTTGCTAATCCTATTCATCCAGTTTACAATGCTACCCAAAAGAATTTATAAAAAAAAGAAGAAGAAGGAAATAACAAACTTCTCTACAATGCATTCAAAGTCCAGTATGTTAAATATATAAAACAAATATAACCACATCATTAATATATGCAAACCGTTTGTTTATGCAACTTTCTTTCTATTGGCAGAGAGACCATACCTGTCTAGTAGTGCTGCATTTTTTAAGCAAGCGGGATCTCTTTCGTTTCTTTTCTGATGATCCACGTCCGCCATCCCTGCAAGTTTAACAACTGTCAGACTATGTGTAATGTAAAGAAGCTGGATTACAAATAGAATTCTTCATCAGCATTCAAAAGCAAGCCTCTTACTAATTTGTAAACTTTTAAGATACTGTAGATAACTACCTAGAAACTAAGTTTTTAGAAAGCTTTTGGTACCACTAATTAGAATAATATACTAAAAACAAAAACAAAAACAAAAAGAGAGAAAGCAGTAAACTCACAGAATCAGGCAATCCAGCAAATTTATATACTTATCCAATAAGTACTTTTGAACCGACAAAATAGATACATTCCACTCCGAGGAACCTTCATCCGGGGAAAGATCAAGTACGATGCAGTAAAGAAATTCTACACTCGCAAAAGGGTCCTCCGGTGTTGGGTAGCCAGAACGCAAGATAAGGCAGAATTTCTTTTCACACAAGTGGAGGAAGCCAGGACGAAATGAAGCATCAAGAAATTCGTTCTCCCCCAAAATTTTGCTGGTGCACAGACATTCTTGAAGCCATAGATTCTTCTCTAGATTGTGAGAGTATAAGGTGCAGTGATCACTCTCACGGCTTAGAAAGTTAGCCCAGTACAGTGTATCGCCCATGACTACCGCTCTTCCTTCACAATATAATGCACGTTTTGAAGGCTTGTGCTCTAAGTTTTTCCAAAATCTACCCACAACATTGTAGCTATAAAAATTGGCATTCCCAGACCCAGAGTCTCGAGGTCTAGCTACAAGTATTTCATGCTTAGCCTCCAGAACAGCATGTAAGATATCATCCGCACCATATTCAATATAGGAAGGTGGATTTGGGAGGCTTTCCCAAGTTTGGGAAAGTGGATCAAATTCCTCCATCCAGCTGGAGTTACCTTTTGGTTTGAAGCGCAGTCCACCAAATACAAAGAGTTTGCCGTGGAGGACAACCATTTGAGGCTCGCGTCGACGGAAATTCATAGATGGTCCAGCCTTCCACCCTTTGTGAGGACGGGTGAAGTCCAGCATCCAAACATCCTTTGTCTGGACAGTCATACAGTAACTCACTTGTTCATCCTCCGAATAATCTACGGGCATGTCTACGACTTCCTTTTTGCGGGTTTTTGTTTCACCACCTACGACGTAGATATGGTTCCCCAACACTGCGAAGTATTGGGATGGACATGGTTTGCCCTTCTGGTTCAATTTCAAGGACAAAGGACTAAGCTCCTTGGGGCTGAACTGTTTTTTCTTCTTCTTTAGTTTGAATAGAGAAGAAGAAAAATAAGAAGGTGGCGGACAAGCTTCAAAGTCTGGAACTTTAATCCTGTAAAATCTAACATGATTAGATGCGTTGTATTTTCCTAGGACACAAATATCAGTTTCCCCTAGGTTGGAAACTGCCCAATCATTCTCCTCCTCCATATGAGAGAGCTTTGGGATGAGAGAGAGAGGGGTTTCGGTTGGTTGAGAAATAGAAGGCAAGGTTACAGTGAGAGAGACTCTGAGTGTGAAGAAAGGGTTAAGCGTTGAGAGAAAGGGCCAAGGGGGCGGTGCAGTTGTCTATATTTACAGTCGGAGACCTAAATTAGGCTTTTAAATGGGCTTCAAACTTTTAAAAGTCGGTTTAACTTAAAGAGCCGAACTAAATAGTCTTATTTCTTTCAACAATGACCCATTCCTTTTGAGTCCGCAATGTCTATTTGTATATGTGATGGCACGAGCTTGAATTGGTGGGGTTGTGTTCTCTTCGGAAAGGCGTGGTGGGCTCACACAAGAGTTTGATAGCGATGGTCCAGATTAATAGACTTTTTTTTTTTTTTTATTATATAATTTCACATTAATAGACTTTTTTATTTTATTTAGGTTTTAATTACAATTTGTGTAAATTTTTGTTAAAACTTGTGAAGAATAAGATGGGTAAATACAACACAAGCTAGGCTTTAAAAATGGTTTTATTAGCCCTAACTCCTAATTAATACGGGCCAAAACCGGGGTTTAACATTTGGAAATTAGAAATTGGTTTTAATTTCAACAATGTTTTTTTTTTTTTAATATTAGAAAAGAAAGAAAGAAAGAAAGACTACTTGACAGAGAGGAGAAAAATAGTCAAATACAATAGAAGAATACAACATTTGCAATACCATAATATTCTGCATAGGAACAAAAAAAAAGAAAATCATTTCACCACACTACTTTTAAGGTCGTTGCCTTGTGGCCCTTGTCCATCTCTCTTCACTCTTACTCTGCAACCGGAAACAATACTTGTAGTTTCATTTTATGCATTTTCATGAAAAACAATGTAGTGTTGAAGTTTCTTTTAAATAAAAATGTATTTTCATTATTTTTTGGACTTATTGTTTCTTTCCTAAAATATATTAGTAAGTATAAACTCTTCAATTTAAAGGGCAAAGCATCATCAACTGAATAACAATTTTGGGATTCATTTTGATCTTGTGGATGTTGAGGACTAGGTTTCAATTAGGAATTACATGTTAAATTATATTTGGATGCATTTGTTGGTTATATGCTCTCTCTAATGTTCAAAACTTCAAATATTGCATATTAAAAAAAAAAAACTTCAAATATTGTATGTTCATGTTCTCAAATCCACTTCAGTATAATTCGGTCTATTTGATGCACTTACTCTCTCTTTTTCTTTTTCTTTTTTGAGAGAGAGAGAATTCGGTACACTTACTTAAGAATTGAAAAAGATAGGTTTGGATTAGCTCTAAAAATATAGCTTTGTATCTCTTCTTAATCCAATCTTATTATTAAAATGCCATACTTTCTCGTCTCGAGAAAGTATACCATGTTTTAGTATTACAAACTCAGCATTTCACACACAACAACATAGCATTTCACACACAAAATGAAGTTGTTCAAGATCGAGATTTTAACCAACGCATTTGCAAAGCATTTATCTGCAAAATGAAGGTAGCAAAATATTTGTCACACAGAGAGGAGCTATCTGTTTCTACATATGATATATCTTAGTGACATAACATTTTAAATAATTGATATATCTTAGTAAATATTGGCTAGGATGTTGTCATGTATAATACTCATGGTAATTATGTAAAATGGCTTTTAACCCGCGCAATTCATGGGCATTATTCAATGCGTTATTCATGTTCAAACATGTAAGATTCGTAAGTTATACATCGTTTATATTATACAATAAGATTCTAGTAGTAGCATATTGTAGTTTAAGTCTGTCAAAAACAACCAATGTGAAATTCTAAATACATAAGCATTGAATTACAACAATTATAAAATAGCAGCATATATATAATTAGTACTATGTTTCTCTTGTGTCTTTCTTTAATTGTTTTTGTTCTTTGTTTTTTTATGCTTTTGGTGTAGTTGCCTTTTGACATTTTTGACGCATTTGGATTGGCATTTTAGAGCTTCAACAATTATGAGAGAAGCAAACAGAGAATTTTTAGTTAAGATTTTTGCTACTTCTGTTTTTTGATTGTTGATGGACTTGTCAGCCTCTGGTTTTCCTACAATAAAATTTTTTGTTTCCTACAATGTTTGACATTTAAGGCAAATGATACATCAAAATGTGCAAAATATATCCATATTACATACTTTATGCTTAACTTTCTTATGCAATTGAAGATTAAACAAATAAAGGTGTGTAGACATTTATACTAATCCATATTCATAGTAAGCTGAAAACCAGTAAAAGTGCAATTGTTTTTTTCCCCAAACCAATATATGTCATGAACATTAACATGAAAAATTCTCTTCAAGAATCAAAGATGCACGATAAAGTCCTTTAGTTATATATTTAAATTGAGTCATATGAGTTTAGTGTAAAAAGCACTCCAATATTTAGATGTACAAAACCCAAGAAATCACCCTATACTAAGCCAGTCGAAAGCATTGAAGTATCTATCTTAATTCTAGTAAGTTTACTCTTAAAAGTTATTTATGTAAAACTATTGTTGGTACACTTTTCCATGTTGTTTTCATTTATATTTTAAGTGTTTCCTTGAAATCAAAGTAAATAAGATATTGTGCTCTAAAGTGGACTTAAGCAAAATTGGCTATAAAGTAGGCTTAAGCCTAATCATCCGCTATGGGGGAGGTAGACCGCCGATGCTTAATTTATTCATGTCAGTTAATCCAGTTTACAATGCCACCCAAAAGAATAAAAAGAAAGAAAACTTATCTACAAAGCATTCAAAGAGAGTAAAGGTTTTGCCATTTGTGACTTCAGAGAGCGTGCGTTTTTGTGAAATCGGGTTAGAAAGAGAGTGTTTGTGAAATTTAAAGGGGGGTAGCAGGTTGGTCTTTAGGGTTAAAGAGATTGATTGCCTCACAAAATTAATATATTTATCCGTTTGTTTTATTATTCATTATCAAATATATATATTGTTTGATTCTAATGCCAATTTAATAAATTCATTTGTCTGATTTGTTAAATTAGGAGATTTAACCGTTTTAGTGATACAAACAAATTGAACTGTGGTTGGTATAGTATATATCTGATGAAAAACTCTACTTTTCCTAGTCACCCAAGCTATTATAAGGTCATATAATAATAATAATTAATAAGGACATATATATATATATGCATGGCCTTGGTATTCTTTTAAATAACCAGATACCAATATACATTGCCACACACGTAATTTAAAGTTTTCATGGAATAATTTTAAAAACCAATCGAGCTTAGATTCTGATCAAATTTGAGAATATAATATTGTGGGTTGGGTAGAATATTTTGATTCTCTACCGTATGCTACAAACAATCTCAATTCTCAAGAATATAATATTCTTCTACATCTGATGTTTTATAGGATTGTTGAAATATTTTAACTCATACATGTTATTAGAGATTGAAGATCTGTGCTTTAGAAGATTGGAGGTATAGAAACTGGAAAAGAATTATCCTTAAAGGCATTATATGAGATATGCATAAACAAGACAAAAAAAATTAAATGTATTTGATAACTAAGTGTAGTAGTAGATGTTGTAGGCATTATGATTCTCTACCATGTCTTAAATGTTTGGATATCACAATATTTTCTCTCATATACCTCATTGTCACTCCATAATATACACACATGAAAGTTGTATAATTTGTTAAATTGTATCTAAGAAAAAAAGTCATGTAATTTTTCACTTTTATGTATTTAAAAACAACACAATGTTAAATTTCTTTTAACATAAAAAATGTATTTTTAGTTATTTTTTTGGATTTATTTTTTCTTTCCTAAAATATATAAGTATATATAAACTCTTCAATTTAAAGGGTAAAGCCTTCTCAAAAAAAATTTAAAGGGTAAAGCATCATCAATTGAATAAAAAATTTTGAGATTCATTTTAATCTTGTGGATGTTGAGGACTAGGTTTCACTTAGGAATTAAATGTTAAATCATATTTGGATGCATTCGTTGGTTATATGCTCTCTCTAGTGGTCAAATATTGTATGATATGTTTTTAGATCCATTTTGGACCAATTCGGTCTATTTCGTCTATTTAGGTCCCTTTCAGGCGACTTTGGTCCAGTTTTGTCTTTTGGTCTACCTTGGTGCAATTGCATTAAATTTTAGCAATTTAACTAGCTCTCTTTCTCTCTGTCTACGTGGGTAAGTTTGAAGTACCTCTAAAAATGTGAACCCCTCAAAATGGGCTTATCCACTGGTGCCACACCAACGTACATAAATGCCCATTTGAAAATCAAAGCCCAAAACCAGAGAGAGAGAGAGAGAGAGAGAGAGAGAGAGAGAGAGAGAGAGAGAGAGAGAGAGCCATGAAAAGCCTGAAGGTCCCACCCTCCCCGCACAGCAGCCATTGAGGCAAGACTCTCATCCCATTTCCCAACAGAAAACTTGCGCTTTCGACTGGTACTTTCTTCTCCAACTCTGCTTTTATTATTCTCTTACTTCGATTATAGACAATTCCAATTATAGCTTTTCCGTGTAATAACTGAGCTTTCAGCTTCAATTTGATTCATTTGTGGCAGACCCACTTGACCAAAAACGTGAATTGCTTGTTCACTCAAAGAGTTTTGTGCTCTTTTTAGTTCTTTAATAATTCCATTTTTTTCCCAAAATTTTTTGTCTTTTGTCCATATTTTGGAATCGTTGCTCTACAAATTTTAGGCTATGCCAATGTTTGTTCAGATTAGATTTCTTTTATGTAAACTTTATATTGTTCCTACTATGAATTTATGGAGAAGTAGTTAGTTAATATATTCATAATAGAAAGAAAAAAAAAAACCCAGATTCTTAGTTTGGACTTTGAAGGATGAATGAAAATCTCAAAAGAAGCTGAAGAGAAATTTTGTGAGTTTTTTTTTTTTTTGGGGGGGGGGGGGGTTTGTTGGGGCTCAGTTTTACTGTTTTTGGGAAGTTACTTGGGTTTAGTAGTCTGCAGTCTAATAATGAAGGGGTAAAGTTTTTAAGGATTACACTTGTTTGATAGGACTTACTAAGTTACTAGGAATATAAATAGGATTTAAAGTATAAATTTTTTCTGTCATTTTCCTGTTGTATCATTAAGTTTTCTATCTTCAATTGCACCCATTGGATTATGGAGATATTTGAGCTGAAGGCTTTGCTTTGTTTCTGTTCTCTTAACACTTTCTGTTACTCCAGATTATCTTTCACAAGTCTGTATTAGGTCCTTGCTTTGGATGGAAATAATTTCGTAGGCCCATCATAAGTTCAGAAATGGATGTCTAGTCTGAATTGAAATGACAAAAAAGTAATACATCTACCTTCAATTAAATTCTACATTTGAAGAAACTTTAGTCAGCAGTTAACAGAATAAGACTCTAAATAATCATCCAGCCTAGAGACATGTCTGCAAGGGAACTCAGGGTCGCTGGTGGCAGGACAGAAGCAACCAAAAATGATGTTGCATGCATACGTGCCATGATAAATTTTACTACAGGTTTCGAAATTAAATTCAATTTACCTATCAGTATCATTTTACATCAGAACAGATAAGACCTTGAAACTAGCTTATATTCACCATTCTACAATTGCAGAAAGATATACTGCTTGCAGTCCAACACTCACAGTATAACATGGAAATGTTCAGACATCTAAAAATCTAAAACACCATTCCCAAGGTGACTAACTGCATATGTTAGATGTGATGTTTCATACCCTTACATATGTAGGAAACATATAATCCTAGGGTAGAGTTCTCACAATCTTTTCACATCTCTCTCACTAGCCTTCAATGTCACATGGTATTAGAGAAACAATAAAAACCCTAACCTCAAGTGCTTTTTCTCTCTACCCTCTCAATCCTAGTTTCTAACAGCATACACACAAAACGGAAAAGAATACATTCTATTCCAATCTCCAGAAGTAAAAATCAATGCTCCTAAAATAGGTTAAAAGGTAAAGCTGCATGGTTGGTTGCAAACCTGTAGAGAACTAGAAATTCTAGAGCTAAACTCCTGTGCAGCTCGCAGTGAATTGACAAAGTCACCCTGAGGAGAATGACAGAAAGATCAAACAAAGGAGGGAAACAGCTCATACTGAGAACTAAAATGTAAGAACAGAGGCTGCCTATTTGTTTGTTAAGTGGGGTGTGATAGGTACGAAATTCTGATGCTCGTATAATGCCACTCTCATAACCTGAAATAGGTTAGAAGCAAACTTGAAGTGCCAATCAAGAGGGTAGATGCATTTGCAATAATTTATAATAAAAATTTAAAAAAAAAAAAACTTTTAACTTGTAAAGAAAGGCAGTGTGTGTCACTCTCACAGACCATTCAGATCCACACTATTGGTGTAAGCCCCAATACCACCCTTTGCACAATCAGCAGATGGCAGAGCATTGAGGAACCATGGAAGCTTCTCCCTGAATTGCTCTGTATTAGGACGATCACTAACCAAATCTGAGTGACGGAAGCACTGCAAACAGCATAAAATGATAACTTTTTCACTTTTGAATGACTGTCTTTGGCATTGCCTTAATTTATCATATAAACAACCCAAAAATTACATCCCTCCAGTACAGGCAGCTAGTGATGAATTTCTTTGCCGCATGGAGAGGAGGAAAATTACCGTTGTACAGTCTTTGCAAGCTCCACCTAAGCCACAAGGACCTTCATCAGGAGAACAACACTGTGGCTGGAGAAAAAAACATATCTGCTTTAGTAATCTAATAGTGCATCATAATTCAGTAAACAGCATATAACAAGATTGAATTACTCAAAGATTGTTTTATACTGAGTAGAGAATACTATATAAATGTCAAGAAATTGTTTTAAAATACATCCCTTACATGCTCTCTGAGAGAGAGAGAGAGAGAGAGAGAGAGAGAGAGAGAGAGAGAGAGAGTCCCTTGCACATGTTCTAGCTAGAGTGAAGAGATCTAGCACCCTCTATTTTAATAGTCCGTTACAAAACATGCATCCACAAATTCGAAGAAAACTCTCATTGAAACTATAATTTTTTCCTAAAAAAGAAGGAAAGAAACACAAGTACACACTCACTAATACATAAATTCACAATTTAAAACAGCACTAGACATGGTAAAATGAGTCAGAATTTTTTGACCCGACCCGAACTCGATTTTTTTTACTCAAAGCAAAAACGGATTGATTTGTGACCCGACCCATTTTTTTGCGGGTCAACCCGACCCAACCAGCGACTCAACTCGAACTCAAACCATTTTTAAAACTTTTTTTTGGGTAATAAAATAAAATAAAATAAAGACAATATTGGTTTAATTGTTTGTTGTGAATTTTAAGGAAACAATTGAGACATTTACATAACTGCATACAAATTAATTGAAAAATGAATAGTTGAACATTCTGTAATGAGTAAGATTGTAGATATATGTGAGAAACATTCACAAGTGTGAAAATAGTGAAGCCAAAGTATCAAATTAACATAAATTATGAATGCTTAAACCTATTTTTTAACAATTTATGTCCAAAATAAACGGCTTTTTAAAATAAATTATGATATTTCTTAGAGTGTGCGTTGCTTAACAATGATATGATATTAATAAAAGATATCATATACAAATAAGTAAACAATCAAACTTTAATGTATATTTCAAACTGAAATAGAGTGTCAACCACAATTAATAATAGATTATAAAATTAATTTTCAAGATTATAAATTTCTTATATGTTTTTATTCTTTGTCAAGTGAATTATCTAATAAGTCATTTGTAATTTTGTTTTATATTTTGGAATGTTGATATTGTGTAGAAAGAAAACTTGTGTATTTGTTTTACTTATCTTTATGTTATTTTGTTTTAGATAGCAATGTTAGGACTTGTATAAATTTTAAAATTATTGAATAAGTATTTATAAGTTTAATTAAGTTCATTCTTGATATAAGTAGTGAATTCAAAATAATGAATTCTACATCAAGTAAATTGTTGCATGACTTTTCAAATAGCAAATACATGTTGTTTTCTTTATTAAAAAAAAATCATTTGAAAAATACGGGTCAACCCAACCCGACTCAACCTGCAACCCAATTGACTAGACCTAAATATGACTTGATCCACCCGTTTTGGCATGTCTAAACAACACATGCCTCATACAAAGCAAATAGTAGAGCTCCCCGCTTAAAGGAACCCACCAAAGGAATAAAAAAATAAAAAATAAAAAATAAAATAAAATAAAATAAAATAAAATAAAAAGAAGAAAGAAGAAGCTCATCATCGTAATCCATTTATATATAGGAGTTAAACAACACATGCCTCATTTTTTAAGCCAAATGCTAATTTAAATTTAAAGTATACTATCAATTCATACGAAACTATGGTTATATTTCCACTTTAGTTTATATAGAGAAAACGGTAGAATTGCTCACCACTCCTAGTAAACTATCAAAAAGATGCAAAAACAAGAGGCTTACCACAATGAAATTTCTTCAAACGATAAAAGTCAAAACAGTAAATCTGTGAAGGTATCCTTTTAATAGACCAAAGGCTGATTCAAATTCAAAATAACAATTCACACATAACCTAGGACTTCAATAGGATCAATTTGAAACAAAACTCCAAGTAATAATAACTTACTTTCTCAAGAAAAAAAATTGTAAAAATCAAATACTTGACCAAATATTTAAAACACAATGACCAAGACCCATGCAAGACTTACGAACTGGGAAAGAGACTTCAAAAATCAAATAAGCATAATTAGAAGAGGAGAATTCATAATCTGTTAATTTTCTAAATGCTTTCTGCCGGTCTAGGAAGTTTGTAGTAAAATTACCATAACTATTTGTAAAAATAGTCCAAATTGCTAGTTTTTTATGCATTAGAAACTAGAGACACAGAGCTATTCAATGATTTTTAGCTTAGAGGCTAATTATTTTAGAATTAACCCATATTTGATTTTGAAACTACCCAAAAATTTGGTTGAAATTTTGTAAGGATTTCATCATATTAATGTTTAAATTTCACAATGTTATTTCATTTTTCAAGGGACACTTTGGTATCTCTCTTTCCTAAGCAAAGACCAGTTTTTGAGTTGGGAATGCAGTCTCATTCCATGAGGGACCATCTGTTACTTTGAATTCCACAATTAGTTGGACAAAAAATTCTACGTTACCTACATCAATTAGTTGGGATCATGATAAGTTGAATTTACTTGAATTCCACAATTAATGTAAGACTTTAGTTCACTATTTCCAGGAATCTTGACATTAGTGGCTCTATACTGTAAGCAGGAGTACAACTCACCAGTACGGGGTAAGAATAATAATCAATGACTCTTTAAAGTGGTCCAAGACCGACAACAATTGAAAATTTGAACCTGAGTCATGTTGTTGGCTCAAAAGATGGGAAATATATTTAAAATGGGAGCATATTGATTATAAAGAGTAGTTGTTGGTATCAACAGAAAATCCAATTTTATATCCGAGACACAGACCATTAAGTTTCATAAAAATATATGAGACTTTCAAGACAACCAATGGAGGAAAATGAAATAGAGATCACACAACAGTGGAGAAATTATACAGATCTCATGATGGACCACGTCGCTTGTTCACAATTTTACTAAAAGATTCCCACTTGTTTAAAATTGCTGAGTCGGTAATCGGTTTCTGTTTAAAAAAAATTTATGACTCGGCAATTTTAAACAGGTAGGAGTCTTTTAGTGGAATGGTAAATCACGCCATTTGTCCACCATGACCTTATAATTTCTCCAACAGTGGGGCCAGATCTAGTCCAAAGTTTGAGGGCAAACCAACTACTAAGCCAAATTATATGAGCCTGGAAAAGAGATGCATTTATAAATAGACAGGAACCAAAACGTTGGGCATCTAAGAGCATTCACACCAGTGGGTGTAAAAGCTTCTAAAATAACAATAACTACCAATTTTACACATTTTGAGCAAAAAAAACTCCCACATCGGTAGGTGTAAAAATGGCTAAAATTGTGGAAACCCATCCCCGAGCTACAGTAGTCGTGTATATTTACACGGCTACTGTAACTCGTTTATCCCATTATTATATATTTTCCGTTCGCTCCATTTTTTCTCTCTCCTTTCTAGGCTCAACAACCCAGTTAAAAATCAACACAGAGATACACTTAATAAAAAATAAAAAATAAAAAATAAAAAAAAACACAGATACACAAACACAGATCAGAGCTTGGAGATCGTGATCGGAGCCGCAGGTCGTGGATCGGAGTGGCGGATCGTGATCGGAGCGGCGGGTCGTGGATCGGAGCGGCAGATCGTGGATTGGCGCCGTGGATCGGAGCTCGGAGCCGCGGATTGGAGCTCGTGTATTGGAGAGGGAGAGTTGATCTGAGCTCGTGGATCGGAGAGGGAGAGTTGATCTGAGATGGTGGATCGGAGAGGAGAGTTAATGGAGAGGGAGAGATGGGTGTACAGAGAGAGGAGAGTTAATGGAGAGGGAGAGAGCAACGAAACAGAAATAATAAACGGGTAGAGAGAGAGCACGTATTATATGCGGGTGGTTGAGGAAAATAATAAAAATTGTGAAGAAAGTGATTATTTAATTAAAAGATGTGTAAAATAGATGAACTAATGTAAGTGTTTTATAAAGTAAGTGTGTAAAATAGAAAAAGTAGGTTTTTAGTGTAAAAATGAATGCGTAAAATGAGCGTACTGTTGCAAATGCTCTAACGGTCTGACTGACCTGGTCCAAGACTTGATGCTTATCAATTACTTACTAAATCTAACTTGACCCTACTGAAATCCGAGAAAGATCATACAAATCAAACTGTGCAGGAAACCATTCATCTGATATACCATGCCCGTTCACACTTGCTCGATGTAGGCCATCAACAAATATAAATGCAGGTGGTAGTTTGCAACTCTCAAACAGTAACCCTCATATTAAAGTTCTTTTTAAGGCAACAAACATTCCCTCTCTCCTATTAATCAGTCAGCTGCACTAGATGATACATATTAAATTAATCAGATAAACATGAAACTTGATATTGAATCTCCTTGCTGTTACTCATTATGTACAGAAAGGGACATTATACACCACCAGAAGAAAAAGTACACATACTTATTTCCTTGATTGAATAATTTGCACTGGCCTTTCTGCCATTAAGGTCTTTTTTTTCCCCCCCAAATAGTATCAAAATCCAGCTTGCTTGACATAATGAACAGCATACCACATTTGAACTGCTAGACCCATATGTTTATTTTGTGCTAACCTAATGACAAAAAAAAAAAGTATATACGTCAAACAAAGGAAGTGCCTCAATGAGAAGAGCACAAACCCCTTCAAGGCCATACCATGCACATCAGGAAGTGAAAATCCTGCAAATTATGGAGAGGATAACATCAGCTACATACAAAGCTAAGAAGTAGAAAGGAAAACCACACAATTTCATAATCTTGACAAGCAAATGAGAAACTGTAACTGACTAGTAAATATTATCTAACTGCAAAAAAATTCCACAATAAAGCAAAAATATAAAAAGAAAAAGAAATCTGACAGTGTCTAATCAGAATGTTAAGAGTTAATAGATGTTAGCATGATTGATGCAAACAAGCCTGAGTTCCACACACATTAAAGCCATAGTTAGAGTTACTTCCAAGTCCATGATGAATACGGGGTACTAATTACTAAATATGAAAATGAAATAAGTGCTCATAGCTGTCTAGCCAGATCACTCCCTCAATATGGCCATAAAAAGACTTCTGACTTGATATGTTGAAGCATATCAAACATCAATAAAGGCAATTTCATTTTATTTATTGAGAAAGCAGAAAAATGCCAGAAAAATAGTCTAATTGAGCCTATATTTAAAATCTAAAGAGCTTATTACTGGGCAAAATCTATATTCACATTGCCTGGCACTGAAGTGTAAGAAAAGTCAACACAAAAACTATAACCTTACCTGAAGTACCTAAAAGAGGTGCTTGATTCCTCAGACTGCTCCAATTTTGGCATTCTTCTATTCCTATAATCTATTACAAGTCTTGAGCTTTCACCCCAAAGAATTAATAAAGTTAACCGCCACCGTCCCAGTAATCAAGAAATTCATTTTTATGGGGCTGCAAACTTGATATGCTACCCTGGCCCAAGCCTCTCTGTACCCGCTTAAGAGCTTTCAATGCAATTCCACTGCCATCATCTCTGTCGAAAGATAAGGAAGAGTAAATACATCTATAACAACTCATAAAATGATATTTGCATCACAACAACATTGATATTTTGGGATAATCAAATTCATTAGTTTCACATGATCAAAACATTATAGATGAGAAATGATAATAAACAATCTAGAATATCCCCGTACAGAGAATTATGGGGCTCCCTTAACATATTTTCATATCCAATAATGTAGATTTAGAAAGAGAGTCAACGGATTAAAAAATCCATTGAATATATAAATGGTATTTGCAGATGTGTTTGTGAGCATATTTAATTTTGTAAGATCTACTCATGTCTACTGAAAGAGGTTGAGCCTTGGTGTAATGGCAAGTGCCTTCCACCAAAAGCAACAAGCCGCGGGCTCAATTCTGAGAATTAGTCTCTCCAATAAATTGGGGTAAGGCTGCCTACCATGACCTCTCCCAAGCCCCGCAAAAGTGGGAGCTTTGTGCACTAGATATGACATTTTTAACTCAAGTCTACCAAACTTGGAGGAGGCACAAGTCATGTACAAGTTGTCTTCTATGGTGATCCCAATATGATGTTGCGCTCTACTTCAAGCATTAAAATTCTCCATAATATTCATAGATTATAATTGGAGAACATTTAAACAATAACCATGTACATATCTCCCAATGCAAGTTGATACGTGCCAGAAATATACACCATCATGCAGTAAGGATAATCTAGGAGTAATATATACCATCACACTCGTTCATATATTACTTATGACAATATGGACTCTAATATTTATGTAAAATTTGATTGAAAAGTAATCTAATAAACTTCTACTGAAGATGTGAAGAAGGAAATTTGGTCCAGGTTTAGCACAAAGTAATCACAAGATCAATGATATCAAAAAAGAAAAAGCAAGGAATGGTTCACAATTAGATTTTCATTCAACTATTTACCTGTGAAGTATGTTCTGCCAATCACTTTCGCCATTCTTATTTGGTTTTCCCTTAAATATCTCCTTCTGATTTTGATAAACCTTGTTTTCCACCCTACCTTCTGAAGCCATTTCCATCATCCTCTCTGCAAGTTCAGCAGCCTCATGCTTGTTTCCCCGCTTACCCAAGCCATCAATAACTGGCATGAATGATGCAGGATCAAATCCATATCCTATATTGATCATCTTATGAAGAATTCCACTAGCATCCTCTAACTTTTTATCCTTACAGAGTCTGTCAATAAGATCTTTATACAGGAAGTTCCTTAGATTAAAATTCCTATCCAATGCAGCTTGGAATAGCTCTTTAGCCTCAGAGACTTCATTCCCAGCAAGTAACTCATTGAACATGAAACTATATAATGCTTCCTTGTGGCCGCATACACTTAGAGCAATCTCAAATATTTCCTTTGCTAGTCCAAAATCACATGCCTTGCAGAAAGCTTTAATTACTATTCTGAAGGAAGATATATTAGGGGATATGCCCTTCTGCAACATTTCATCCAAAAGAGCAGTAGCATCTTTGACTCTCCCATCTTCACAAAGACAATTGATTACATTATTATAAGTGCAAACATTAGGAGAAACCCCTCTTTCTCTCATCTCATCCATCAGCCCGTATATTTCAAATATTTGATTTTTACTCCCTAAACCCAGGATCAATGAGTTATAGGTTTGAAGGCTCTTGTTGCAACCTCTTATCTCCTTGTCTTTCAAAACTCGAAATGCAGATGATAGTTTTCCTTGTTTACAGAAAGTATGTATAAAAGTATCATAAAACACAGAATCAGGAAGCAAGTTTTTCCTCACCATCTCAGTTAACTTCTTTTTGGCTTCGACAAGCCTCCCAGCCTTGCATAACCCATTAATTATTGTTGAGTATGTGACTAAATCAGGTGTGCATTTCTTCCCATCACTACTATCATCAACTAGGGCAATATATGAGTTCCCTAGATTACCAAGAGCCGCACTTCCATGAGTCCACATCCCATTCACGATTTCAATTGCTTTGTCCAAATTCCCATTATTACACAGACCATCAATCACAATATTGCGTGTCACAGTGTCTAAACCATAACTTCTCTCATTCATCCTTTGCAGTAATTCCTCTGCTTCTGATGTTCTCCCCTCTTTCTGATGTTCTCCCCTCTTTCCATAAGCTGTGCAGCAAGATGTTGCAAGTATGAGTATTTGGTAAACAACTACTAGTCATCATCTCATGCAGAATATTATTGGCTTCAGAGATTCTCCCCTTACTGCAGTACCCATGAAGTAAAGTACTATAAGTTACCGTATCTGGGGGAATACCACTACTTTTCATTAGTCCCATTACCATTCTTGCATCAGAAAGCATCCCATTTTTACATAGCCCATCCATCAAGATGTTATATGAGTAAACACTGGGTTTAATGCCATTGTCCACCATCTCTTTTAGAACCAACCGTGCCTCTAAGAGCTTCCCATCCCTGACCAAACCCAGCAACCATATATTATAACTCTCCAAATTTATAAAATCACCAACTTTTTGCATAGACTCAAACAGGGTCTTTGCATCCTCCAGCATCCCATCCTTGCAAAACCCCTCCAACATTAAATTATGTGTTACAATATTAGGTTGAGGCAAACCCAATTGTTCTTCATCGATTTGCATATCTCTAAAAATCCTAGAAGCTTCTAGGATTCTCCCTGCACTACAAAGAGCTGATATCCTAGAATTGAAAGTAACAACATCCGGAGACAAACCATCCTCTCTCATTTTCTCTACCAATTTCTCAGCCTCATCAGTCCTACCTTCTTTACAAAAACTAGATATCAATGTATTGTACACAACCCTATTGGGAAAAATATTACAACCCCTCATCTCATTTAAGAACTCCAAACCTTGATTAGCAAGCCCAGCTCTACAATACCCACGCACCAAAATCCCAACACTGAACACATTTGGCTGACAACCCTTTTCAGACATTCTATCAAACACCTCTCGGTCATCTTCCAAACGACCCGAATCACATAATGCACTCATAAAACATTAAAAGTATAAGTTTCCGGACTAATACCAGCAACAATCATATCCCTATACAACCAATTCACAAAATCTACACGCTTTTCCTTTAAAGCAGACTCAAGAAGCAAATTGTACAAAAAAACCAAAGGAGGCCTTTCTGGGACCCGGGTTCTAATCGATTTGAATTGGGAAACGGCCTTATCGACGAGACCCAATTGGGCTAAGACTCTCACCAGGGAAATGAGACAAGGGTGAGAGGTTTCGACGGGCTGCGAGACCAGGAGGAGTTCATGAAGTGTGTCGATTTCGCTGTGCATTTTTGCGTGGATAAGGATGCGAGCAACGATGGGTATTGATCGAAGAAAGTGAGAGTGATGAGTAGGTGAAGAGAGAATTCGCTTGAAGAGTTGCCATGCTAGTTTGGGATTGTTGGTGTTTTTGAAAAGAGCTTTGGTGGTGAGCTGAAAGCTAGTTTGGGATTCTTTTAACGTTGGGAATGGTTTGGTGTAAATAGTAGTAACGGACTTTTGTATTTTTGTTTGATTTAGTTGGTTAAATAGGGCGGGAAAGAAGATAAAAATTTCAGTGTATTTAGGGTCCATACCTGTTTTTAAACAATAATTTTCAATTTTTTTTTTTTAAAAATACGTGATTAAAAAAATACGTCGAAATACATGTAATGTTGTTTAAAAACTGAAAACACATGTTTAAGTTGATGTACCAAACATGCCCTTAATGTTTTAAGATTTGTTGTACTTTTTATGTTTTCAAAATATAAAATATAATCTTAATTGAATTCCTGTTTTATTTTTTTTCTGTATATTTTTTTTAATAAGTAACAAAATTTTTTATTATAAACAAAACAAATCTAGTGCATTTTCAAAAAAACAAATGTAAGAGAGAAAAACAAGACGGAGAGAGAGAAAAAAAAAACAGCATTCCAATCGAACAAAGTATGGAAGAAGAAGGCTTTAATTTATAGCATACTCTTCAAGGAGGCAAGCCTTCATTCAATCGTTTGATCTCTTTCGTTGTTCTTTCGGAATAAAACGGACCAAATGGACAGAATAGAATCGAATAGGAACAAGGTGGACAAATAAGACCGAATGGATTGAATAAGAACGAATGGACCGAAGAAGACAAAATGGACTGAATGAGACCAAATCAGACCGAATAGGACCAATGTGGATTGAATAGGATAGAATTGGACAGAATGGACCTAATTCATCCATACTCTTAATCAAGCCTAACCTCCAACTCATAACCCCCAAAAAACACAAAACGAAAGTAAAAATTCCCATGTTTGCAGTTTTCCTAAAATCAACAAACAAATCATTTTTTTCTCTCTCATCTACATATTCAACAGAAATTCTCACAAGGATAGACAATAATATAGGAGCATCTAAAAGCCCAAAGCAAAGAAGGCCCAAGGCCAATTACACCATTTTGCTCGAGGCGGTTAACTATCATAAGACTGATTTTTTTATTGATCTATGTTCTGTTCCTATTATTATTATGGATTCGAAACTTTATAATGTCATGTGACTTAGGAATTAGGGTTGAGTATGGCAACTTGAAGGTGACCACCAATGCTCAATTTATTCCCGTCAGTTAAGTTAATACTACTCATTCACTTTACAATGCAACCCAAAAATAGAGGAACAAGCGTATCTGCAATGCATTAGAAGTCCAGTAGGTCTTCAATGTGAAGCATGTAAAAACCAGTATGCCGAAAAGTTTATACGACTTTCTTTCTATTGGAACAAAGAATACCTGTTTATAAACTGATATGGTAGGAGTGCCGAGGCATTAGCTAGCCTTCATTTGTTTCCGAAGCTACAAACTCGAAAAATATTAGATGGCACAGTAAGCAAATATTCAATGAAAAAAGAAAGGTCTCTAAAAAAAAAAATTGAATTCCAAACTACATGTAGCTTTGGTTAACAAGTTTATGTTAAAACTTAAAACTAGTTTTCAGGCATCTAAACTAAGTGCTTTACTTGTAGGTAGTTTTACAGTCATAAGGTTCCCTTTCTAATAGGCTGGACAGGCTGCATTTAAATTTTTTTTCCGCTCCTCATGAAATCCCTGTATAACTCCATCTACAAGTGACATATAGATTCCTGGGAATCTCCCAGTCAGTCTATCTTCAACCTAAAAGTGAAAGGGAACCTGACTTAATGAAACCATATAAGAAAGTAAAAAACCTCTAAATCAGTACATATAGTTAAACAATGGACAACAAAACAAGAAATTAAGAAAAGAGGTTACCCACTTTCTCTTCTGGCCCGTACCCACAGGAGGCAATTGACTCATCTTCCGATTGTCTTTATCAATGAAATGCTCATGAAAATGCCTAATAAACAGAGTGATGCTATAACGATTTAGTTTTAAATCTGCTCAAAATACCTTTGCTGGAAATGCAGATCCCTTCCTAACATGGTAGTGTTTTTCAGGGACTTCCTCCAGGCAATAGTGCTTAGTGCCATACTCCTGATTATCCATGCCAAGCTTGTTTTAGAAAAATGTATCACTTCTGTCTTGAAAGTGTTTCAGTGGATGGATAAAAATATTTTTATCCATGCACTGAAAGACTTACACGACTGAAGCGATAGGAAACACATCAGTAACTCAGAGAATGAAAAATCAAAGAGAGAGAGAGAGGAACTTCAACGGAACACGGTGACAGCTAGCTGTAGCCATGGAGATTGAGCAATGGAGTTCGCGGAGATTCGGCCATGGAGTCCTAGAGAAAGATTTGACGGAAGAGAGAAAAAGAGAGTTTTTTTGAAATTTGAGGGAGCTGAAGAGTGTAGAGAAAGAAACGTATAAGTAAAAGGAATGGTTAAAAAACCTACTCTTGGAGAAAAAAACGTGTGGTACAGGTACTGGTGAGATAGTAAAAGAAGCAAAGTGATTTTACAGGACAACTCATTGAAATAGAAAAACAAACAAAGTGACTTTTGCGGGACAACTCATTAAAGAGAAGGGTAAAAAAATCCAAAGTAAAATCGTATGTTACATTGTTACGTGATCGGTATTGAAACATTCTGTTGCAATAAATAAATCAAAACAGGTTTTCGAAATAGTTTTTTAAAAATATATATTTTTAATAAATATGATTTAAATTATGTTTCTTTTAGTGTAGCCTCCAAAAAAAGCTAGAAATAGGACTGACATACATCTCTGTCCTATCATTTAAACTACTCGTCATTTCTCTTCTTTTGAGACTTTGAAGGAGAGTCAGCCTTGACACTTGTGTCAGGCGGCATCATGATTTTACTTAAATTCTATTTAAACCATTCTTACTACCTTTTTTCATATCTTTCCCGTCCTATGCTTAAACCCTTCGTCCTCATTTTTTGAGTTTGAGAGACTCCAAGAGCCACCGTTTAAAACAAAAAGAGGCACGGAAGGAAAAATGAGAGTTTGAAAAAAGTGGGAGTAGTTGGGTCATTAATGTTTTGTCTCTAGCTCTTGGAACGTGTGTGTGGCTATGAGAATGTGAAACGTATACGTAAAATGAATGGTTAAAAAATCTACCCCTAGTCCTGCAGAAAAAAACGTGTGGTACAGGTACTCGTGAGATAGTAAAAGAAGCAAAGTGATTTTACAGGACAACTCATTGAAATAGAAAAACAAACAAAGTGACTTTTGCGGGACAACTCATTAAAGAGATGGGTAAAAAAAAACCGATGTCTGTACTATATTTTTTTTGTTGGTAGAAAGGGTTTTAACTTTAAGTTTTATATATATATATATATATATATCCTAAAATCGTATGTTACATTGTTACGTGATCGGTATTGAAACATTCTGTTGCAATAAATAAATCAAAACAGGTTTCGGAATAGTATTTATAATATTAGTTTTTTTAAAAATATATATTTTTAATAAATATGATTTAAATTATGTTTCTTTTAGTGCTTTAGCCTCCAAAAAAAGCTATTTAAAAAAAATTGAACTCTTTAATTCAAATATTCATGAGATTGAAATATTAAAAAAAAATTATTTCAAAAGTCAAAACATATATATATATATATATATTACATAGATAAAATTAGTGGCATAGTCATTTATGTTTTTGCAAAATACTTATATATTTAATGTTTTGTAAACAAATCACCGCACATTTTCAGTGCAATATCATTTTACAGGTACAAGTTTTGTAAGGTGTAAGTTTTTATTATTATTTGTACCGTCTGTTTACACATAACTTTAATTCAAACTCAATAAAAGTGGATTTCATTCTCATTTGAAATACGAGATCACATGAGTTTTTTCCTTCACACAAAACCTTTTTTTTTTTTTTTTTTCAGTTTTAAGAGTTAAGACAGCCCATTCATTTTCATAATGATGACCTTGAATTGCACCAAGTCTGAAATTAAGTGGATATTTTTTTTTGTCCCATAATCCATCAATTGTATATATATCAGGACTTGGTTTAGGTCCAGTGCACTAAATCTAATCAGACTGTGATACATATTTAAAAGTAGAAACATGTCATCAAGAGTGGAGGCACACATAAGCTTGGGGGCATGGCCCCCCCAAAACTTTTGAAACCCCTATATAATACTATATAAAAACAAGTTGGCCCCTGCAAATGTATCAGTTGGCCCCTCCAAAAAAAAAAATCACATATCTAGTCTAATGTTAGTTTTAGTGGTTTCCCCATAAAATATGTTGTAGTTGTGTTATCAATCAAAAGGCTAAAGCAATTATCTCTCAAAACTACATAGAATGACACACTAGCACAAGTGATAAAAAATATTTGATATCATAAGTATGTCTCAAATTTATTGGCTGACAATTGAATGTATCCAAAGCGCAGAACTATTAGGATTAAAGAAGGTATATAGAAGTAATGAAAACAATTAGCTAAGTGGGGGTTGTCTAGCAAATTATTGCATATAAAATGACTAAAACAAAGTAAAAGTATTTGTTACCTTTCAGTCATTAGCTTTTGGTTCAGCAATTGAGTAGAGCAATTGTCATGTGTTTATTTTGTTGTGGGTCTTATGCATCATACATAGTTAATTTCTTTATAGCATTCATTTTGAAATATGAACACATACATAGACATAAATATATGAGTTATGACTAATGTACAAGCATGTAATTCGGCCCCCCAAGTTAAAAATCCTAGCTACACCCCTGCATGTCATCATCTCAACGGATCCAGTGCCACTGGACACTAGACCTAAGCCTAACGCTATATATCATGACATCCTTGTACTTATTTTTATTTCTCCATATGTTGCTTTTGAAGTATAATATAGCATATTTGGCTCCTTTATACTTCTTTACACTTTACATATATATCTTTTAATACAATATTTATATGAAAAATGGGTATTCATATCTTTTTTTTTTTAATCCAATGTTTACCAATGATAATTCAAATAGTCAAAGACGCTGTTAGTCACAGAGCCTTAGACCCGATCCGCTGTAACTAACAGCGCTATTTCTGGAAGACGGAACTCCGCCCCCAGGGGGTCCTAATTCGATCCAAATTGGCTTACTTTAAATACTCCCTGATCATGAAAGGCATTTTCCTAAAAAAATTAAAGAGTTTAAATTCAATTAGAACATGGTGTAAAATCTAGTATTTACTCACTCCAATAACAACATGATACATGGGCATTTCGCACATTAATGAATAAAGCCTACCAAACACAATCCTTCCTTGTTTGTACCCTAATTTAGTACAAGCAACTGGTTGGCTTATGCTATGATGTAGAGACCTTATTTTGCAACCTAAATTTAATATCATCCAAGGGCAAAATGGGTATTTCACATTCCATAGTTAAAACTATAATTTTAATGATATGA
This sequence comes from Castanopsis chinensis, assembly GCA_032878915.1. NCBI lineage: Eukaryota > Viridiplantae > Streptophyta > Magnoliopsida > Fagales > Fagaceae > Castanopsis > Castanopsis chinensis. The sequence continues at coordinate 738,194 of JAVQMG010000022.1, forward strand.
TTTCCAATTGCATCTCATGAAATAAATCTGAAAGTTACACAGGCCTCAATTAGACCACTACATTCAAAAGATATCATGAAATCAAGTTCTAACGGTCAAGATGCATCCTCACAAATTATGTCCAATCAAATTATGAACAATTAATTTTGATTGGTCCAATTAACTATTGAAGAAGCAACATTTCCATTTCAAGTTTCAAAAGTGTCATCATGCCTTCCTTTTGGTTAGATTTATATTAAACAATCTTATGCCAAAAAATTGTTTAACATAAATGGAGATATATCGGGCAATTGTTAGAATGGAATAAGATGACAGTGATGATGGCGTTCTTCAGGTATGTCTTCACAGTGATGATGACATTCTTTAGGTATGTCTTCACAAATTTGGTCTGGTGCAGGCTTTTGAAAACTTGTTTAAGTTCATTTTCAATTGTAAATTTCATGTTCGCCTCGATAATATCCAATCAAACCTTAATGAGATAGTGAAAGGTCTAAATGAACATTGCAAGAAATATGGACTACTTTCCCAATTTCCCTGGTTTGCTTATTCCCGTTGCCCAATTAGGAAGTCTCCAATAATTTATCATTACTTTTAAACGTATTATGTTGCATCCGCATGACAATTTACCCATGTCTTTTTCTTTCATTTTTTTGAGGATGAAGAGTAATCGATAGCCTTATAACACATGAGGAATATTTGCTGGAAGACTATCTTCAACATAAGTAACAGAAGTGGGCAAAAGCTTTGGACTTAAATTTGATATTAACATTAATTTTAATTATAAGTTTTTTTAAAAGCAAATTAAAATGATGGAATGCTTGAGTTTAAATGTGATTATAAAAGGATAAATTAGGATAGGAAAAAAAATCAAGACTTATGGCACTTCCTCACCCTTGCAAGTGTCAGATGAAGGGTAAGATCATAGATTCAACACCCATTAGATGGATGTGTAAGTAGAAAGTGAATACTATATAACATGTCCGATCTGATGGGGTTGTGGGTATGCATCATGCATGCATGGTAGGGTCACTTGGGTTAGAGTAAGAAAGTCTGACTGTCTGAGTCTCAGCAAAAAAGAAAGAAAGTCTAGAGTCAAGTTGCGGAATTCAAATTCTCATTTGTTAAACCATTTTGATTGGTGGATTTCAGAAGCTTTTTGGTTATAGAATGAAAGTCTGAAATGAATAGGTAGAAGATGAACAAGTCGAAAACGAGCTACCCAACCCTGATCTTGGATCCCCTGCTCCTGCTCCTGCTCCGCCTGAAGATCATGTACAAGACATTCCACCTCGTCACTTAACTTGAGTAAGGTCCATTCCTACACATTTACTTGACTATCATTGTTACACTGCCCTTTTTACACTGCACGAGCCTTATACCTATCGTGAGGCTTCCACTGACCCTTTATGGCAGATTGCAATGAAAGAGGAACTTGATGCATTATCTAAAAACCATACTTGGGACTTGGTCACTCTCCCCCTCTGAGAAATCTGTGGTTGGTTGTAAGTAGATCTACAAAATTAAGACTCGTTCTGATGAGTCCATTGAGCACTATAAAGCTCGTCTTGTTGCTAGAGGTTTTACACAGGAGTATGGGATTGATTATGAAGAGACCTTTGCTCCGGTTGCTCGTATCTCATCTGTTCGCGTCCTCTTAGCTGTTGCTACTGCCAGTAAATGGGACCTTTTCTAGATAGATGTCAAAAATGCATTCCTTAATGGGGATTTAAGTGAAGAAGGTTATATGCAACCTCCTCCTAGTCTCTTTGTTGAATCAAACAAGGTTTATCACATTCGACGTGCACTTTATGGCCTTAAATAAGCTCCACGAGCTTGGTTTGCCAAATTCAGCTTTACCATCTCTCGCTTGGGTTACATGGCCAGTCATTATGATTTTGCCTTATTTCTTCATCGTACTGACAAAGACACTATTTTACTTCTCCTGTATGTGGATAATATGATCAAAACTGGCGATGACCTCAGTGGCATTCAAGAACTCAACAATTTTCTCAGTCAGCAGTTTGAGATAAAAGATCTTAGACATCTCAGCTACTTCTTAGGTCTTAAAATCACTCATTCTACAGATGGACTTTACATTACTCAAGCAAAGTATGCCTCTGAACTCTTGTCTAGAGCTAGACTCACTGATAGCGAGACTGTTGACACTCTAGTTGAGCTTAATGCGCATCTGACTCCCTCAGGGGGAAACCATTGTCTAATCCCTCTCTTTACAAACGCTTAGTTGGCAGCCTAGTTTCTCTCTTCCATGGTCTTTTCTACTCTGCTCAGTTTCCTTTTATTCTCCATGCATTTTCTGATGTTGATTGGGCAGGAGATCATACTGATCGTAGGTTCACCACTGGTTATTGCTTTCTTCTTGGTTCTTCTTTGATTTCTTGGCGAAGTAAGAAACAAACTTATGTGGCCCGCTCCAATACTGAAGCAGAATATCATGCCCTTGCTGATATCACATCTGAACTCCTTTGGCTACGATGGCTTCTCAAAGACTTAGGTATATTTACATCCTCTGCTACTCATCTTTATTGTGACAACAAAAGTGTCATTCATATTGCTCACAATGATGTCTTCCATGAACGGACTAAATGCATCGAGATCGATTGTCATTTTATCCGTTATCATCTTGCCTATGGTGCTCTTAAGCTAATCTCAGTCTTCTCTATAGATCAACTCGCAGATATCTTCACCAAATCACATCCTAAAGGATGCCTTTGTATTTTGGTTGACGACCTCAAGTTGGTCTCACATCCACCTTGAGTTTGAGGGGGGCTGTTAACATGTATAGTGCTGTGGGCTTTAGGCTCAACTAGTTTACTTGTATAGCACACATTTTTGTACTACAATCTTACTTGTACTTCACTCATATGCCTCCAATATAAAGGCACTCATGTATATTCTTTCAGTAAGAAATACAATACAATACAATCATTGAGCATTTCTAACAATACACATTTTTACATGCTTTTTCACCCACACATATTTCAAAATATTACAAAAATTTCATCCTAAACTACCCTACCAAACATCCCTAAAGCTTTTATAATAAGATTGTCAGATGCTTTGGGTTTACGTGTCGAAAAAGTCTGGTGCCACAAGTTGTTTGTGGCACCAAAACTACTTTTAGATGTCGTGCAGCCTTTGAAAATGGTCAATCTTAGCCTTGCAGGCTATGGGATAATTACACACTCTAGGCCCTTAGATTAGCTCGTGCCAAGCTATAGTAACTGTTACATCGATATTTTTTACTCTCTCTTCTTCGACATGTTTTCATCCTCATCCTCAGCCACATACACATTGTTTTATAACTTTATTCCATCAAATATCATCTTATTTTAAAACCTGACTAGTGAATGATTTTACTTGACTTGACTCTCATGCCAGAAGAGAACCATTAGATAAACTGTTCCCTTAAAAATGAGGGATGGGCTTAGACGGACCATTCCCTTAAAAATGAAAGGCCCAAGCAACTAGGAGACGACACTTTTTGCAAACGGACTGTTAGGGGCACTCTTTGCAAACAGACCATTCTCTCTCTCTCTCTCTCACACGCGCGCGCGCGCACACGCACACACATATGTATAAATATATATATATATATATCTCACGTGGCAATGCATGACTGCTTAACCCGATGCATCGCATGTCAAAGGTATCCACTTCATGTGCCTGACCAAAATGATCTCTTCAAGTTAAAAAATAAGACTGCCTTCATACCAGGTTGCCAACCAAAGACACTTCAATTAATTGGAATGCAATATAACACACTACAAAATCTTCAACAGTATAAGCAAGATAGAATTTTTTTGTAAATATGTATATGTTTTTTCTACTTACCCTCCATCTGACACTTACAAGGGGCCAAGAGGTGCCATAAATCTTGATTTTTTCCGATCCTTATTTATCCATTTATAATCACATTTTAACTCAAGCATTCTATCATTTGAATTTGCTTTTAAAAAAGCTAATGATTAAAATTAATATTAATATCCAATTTAAGTCCAAAGCTTTTGCCCACTTCTGTTACTTACGTTGAAGATAGTCTTCCAGCAAATATTCCTCATGTGTTATAAGGCTATCGATTACCCTTCATCCTCAAAAAAAAGAAAGAAAAAACATGCACAAATTGTCATGTGGATGCAACATAACACATTTAAAAGTAATGATGGATTACTGGAGATTTCCTAATTAGGCAACAGGAATAAACAAACCAGGAAACTGGAAAAGTAGTCCATATTTATTGTAAAGTTCATTTAGACCTTTCACTAGATCATCATGGTTTGATTGGATACTATCAAGTCGAACTTGAAATTTACCGTTGAAAATGAACTTAAACAAGTTTTCAAAAGCCTACACTAGACCAAATTTATGAAGACATGACTGAAGAATGCCATCATCATTGTCATCTTGTTCCATCCTAACAATTGCTTGATATATCTCAATTTTCTTCTCCTACAACTTTTTTGGCATAAGATTGTTTAACATAAATCTAACAGAAAGGAAGGCATGATGACACACTTTTGAAACTTGAATGACCAATGGAAATGTTGCTTCTTCAATAGTTAATTGGACTGATCAAAATTACTTGTTCATAACCACACGTGATTGGACATAGTTTGTGAGGATGTATCTTGATTGTCGAAACTTGATTTCATGATATTTTTTTAATTCAATGATCTGATTGAGAATCATGTAACTTTCAAATTTATTTCATGAGATGCAATTGGAAATCATATTGTCAAAATTATGGTTTTCAAATCCACACACACAAATTGTATTCCTAAACTTTGTTTTTAAGAATTTACTATTTTTAATTCATTGTGTGCGTAGCTCAATCCATTGAAGCCTAGTTTTTTAGTCCACTCTCTACAAATTCATTGTATTGAGCTCTTTGGGTCCTAATCCAGTTACTTCTTGAGCTTAGGATCCAAATTACGCCCTTACAATATATATATATATATATATATGTATATATGTATATATTAAAAATCTATAATTTCACATTAATTGACTTTATTTTATTTTATTTAGGTTCTAGTAATAATTTGTGTAAATTTTTGTTAAAACTTGTGAATAATAAGACGGGTAAATACAATACAAGCTAGGCTTTAAAAATGATTTTATTAGTCGTAACTCCTAATTAATACGGGCCAAAACCGGGGTTTAATGTGTGTTTGAAAAAAATTATTTTTGCCAATTTATTTTATTATTTAGTTTATTTTTGTTACTATCCATGAGTTAAAAAAATCATTTCACCTCGCACAACTTTTAAGGATGTTGCCTTGCGGCCCTTGTCCATCTCTCTTCACTCTGACTCCGCAGCCAAAAACAACACTTGTAGTTTCATTGGGGGATTGAGATCTTGTATAACACTACTTGGTGAAAAAGAGATTAAAAAATAATATTTAAATAAAGTGATAAATAAAAATATTGATGTTGGGTGTTTGAATGTATTGTAAAGTGGGTGATAAAAATAGATGGTTTTTGAGTTACTAAATTTTGTTTTTACAATCATCTATTGAATGGTCTTAGATTGTAACTAGAAAAAAAGTCGCATCCTTTTTCATTTTTATGCATTTTCATGAAAAACAATGTAGTGTTGAGTTTCTTTAAAAAAAAAAAAAAAAAAACGTATTTTTATTATTTTTTGGATTTATTGTTTCTTTCCTAAAATATATAAGTATAAACTCTTCAATTTAAAGGGTAAAGCATCATTAATAACAATTTTGAGATTCATTATGATCTTGTGGATGTTGAGGACTAGGTTTCAATTAGGAATTACATGTTAAATTATATTTGGATGCATTTGTTGGTTTTATGCTCTCTCTAATGTTCAAAACTTAAAAACTTCAAATATTGTATGATCACGTTCTCATATCCATTTCAGTACAATTTGGTCTATTTGATGCGCCTACTCTTTTTTTTTTTTCTTTTTTTTTTTATTGAGAGAATTCAGCACACTTACTTTCAGAATTGAAAAAAATAGAAACGGAAAAAGATAGGTTTGGATTAGCTCTAAAAAGATAGGCTTGTATCTCTTCTTAATTCAATCTTATTATTAAAAAATATAGATCGTTCCAAATTTTATTAAATTTGAACAATTTAACTAGCTCTCTTTCTCTTTGTCCATGTGGGTAGGTTTGAATTAGCTCTAAAAATGTGAACCTCTCAAAATAATAAAACTATTCTCATTCTTGTCAACAAAAATAAATTAAAAAAAAGTACTACATAATCAAATACAAGAAAAATAAATTAAAAGGAATATTTAAACACAAAATACCATGATAATCAAAGAGCTAAATGGCATTGAAAATAACATTTTAGTTGATCTAATGTGTCAAAGATGTTAATTAGTCATACTTAAGAATCTAAAGCTACAATGACTACAAGGTGTTTAGCTGTGACTGCATTAAAACTACTTTAATTTTTTTTTTTTTTTCCTTTCAATCAAAGCAGATGGAAGGGTCAAGCTTTTAACACATCTTTTCACATAAATAGACTATAATAGAAAATTCAACATAAACTGAAACATTCATGTCGATCATAATCATAAGTCAATTGAGTCTAGAATATGGATATCCATAAAGATTCTAAATAAACCAAGAAGTCTATGTAAGGGGACTATATAATTACATATAACCATTCCACAATGATACTAAATAAACCAAGAAATTTAAGTTGTTCACCAGGGAGGCATGGACTACATAATTACACAAAACCAAAAATGGCAAAAGTCGTGGCCTCTGTCTAACCAACTGGAAATTGCAACTCTTGAATTAGCAAGAACACTAGTCTCATGCCTGACAGCAAAAAAAGTACTACATAATCAAATGCAAGAAAAATCAAGTAAAAGAAATATTTAAACACATGATACTATGATAATCAAAGATCTAATGGCATTGAAAAAATAACATTTTGGTTAATCCAACATGTCAATGTTGTTATTTAGTCGAACTTAATTACTATAAGAATCTCAAACTGCAAAGACTACAGGTGTCTAGGTGTGACTGCATTAAAACTACTATACAAATACTTCTTTTTTAATAAAAAAAATGTATAGTAAGGTCCCACCCAAATTTGAATTCCGGTTATTGGATTTAGAGTCCAATGTATACAGAACATACTTATATTATTGTGATGAGGTTGATCTTTTATTGATCTATGCTCTTTTCTGTTTTGTTTATTATTAGTCTTCAGCATAATATCATGAGACTCAGAGTCCAGATTGAGTTTGGCACCCTCATATCTATGTGAAATTATATAGGTATAACACCAGTAAACCTAATGCTCAATTTATTCATGTCAGTTAATCCTACTAATCCACTCATCCACTTTACAATGCCACCCAAAAAAATATAAAGAAAGAAAGAAAGCAAGAAGGAATTAACAAACATATCTACAATACATTCAAAGTTCACTAAGTCTTCTATGTTAAAAATGTAAAACTAGTATGACCACATCATTAATGTATGCAAACCGTTTATATATGCAATTTACTTTCTATTACATGTTTAGTACTACATCCTTACAGTATGCCCTTGTTTGATCTCCCTTTTTTTTCTTAGAGCATCGTTTGATCTCCTCTTTCGTTTCTTCTTTGTTGTATGAACTCCACTATCCCTGCAAGATGTAAATCACAAATAGAAAGCCATGGGTTAACTTCTTCGTTAGCATTAGAAGTAGTCCTATAGCTACCTAGAACTATATATCTATGTATAGCTAAATTTTTAGAATACAATTGGTACCACTAATTAGAATAATAAATAAAGAGAAAGCAGTAGACTCACAGAATCAGGCAATCCAACAAATTTAGATAGTTATCCAAAATTTGTATTTTTGAACAGACAAAATAGAGACATTCCACTGCGAGGACCCCTTCATTCAGAGAAAGATCAAGTATGATGCAATAAAGAAATTCTACACTCACAAAAGGGTCCTTCGGTGTTGGGTAGCCAGATTGCAAGATAAGGCAGAATTTTTTGTCACATAGATGGAGGAAACCAGGACGAAATGAAGCATCAAGAAATTCATACTCCCCCAAAATTTTGCTGGTGCACAGAATTTCTTGAAGCCACACATTCTTCTCTAAATCGTGAGAGTATAGGGTGCAGTGATCACTCTCACGGCTTAGAAAGGTAGCCCAGTACATTGTATCGCCCACGACTACTGCTCTTCCTTCACAACATAACACACGTTTTGAAGGCTTGGGCTCTAAGTTTTTCCAAAATGCACTCACAACATTGTGGCTATAAAAATTGGCATTCCCAGACCCAGAGTCTCGAGGTCTAGCAACAATCTTTTAATACCTATGATTCAATAGCCACATAACACTTGAGTATTGTATTTTCCGAGGACATATATCTCAGTTTCCCTTAAGTCGAACATATTCCAACCATTCTCCACCTCCTCCATATGAGAGAGCTTTGGGATGAGAGAGACGGAGAGAGGTTTTGGTTGGCTGGGAAAGCAGGTAAGGGTTAGAGGGAGTATTAGACTATTAGTGTGTGTGAAGGAAATCGTAAAAAACGCCAAAAAGGGTTAGGGAAAGAGAGGTTGTATCTTAAGGTGAAGTAGGTTAGGTCTTATTTATGGCTCTAAAGTGGGCTTAAACAAAATTGACTATAAAGTAGGCTTAAGCCTAATCATCTCCTACGGGGGAGGTAGACCACCAATGCAAAATTTATTCATGTCGGTTAATCATCTTCATCCAGTTTACAATGCCACCCAAAAGAATAAAAAGAAATCAAACTAATCCACAAAGCATTCAAAGGTTTTGTCGTTTGGTTGGTTGAGACTTCATAGAGTGTGTTTTTGTGAAATCGGGTCAGAAAGAGAGTGTTTGTGAAATTTGAAAGGGGGCAGCAAGTTGGTCTTTAGGGTTAAAGAGAGTGACCGCCTCACAAAAGTAATAAATATATCTGTTTTTGTTATTATTAATTATTAAATATATATTGTTTAATTCTTATGCCAATTTAATAAATTAATTTGTCGTCTGATTTGTTAAATTAAGAGATTTAACCGTTTTAGTGATACAACACTACAAAAAACTGGGCCTATAGTGGCGTTTCCTATAGTGGCGTTTACAAACGCCACTATTGTACTGCTATTATAGACCTATAATGGCGTTTCTAAAAAACGCCACTATAGCCAAATTTAAAAAAAAAAAGAAAAAAAATTTACCTATAATAGCGTTTGCAAACGCCACTATAGCCAAATTACAAAAATAATAATTTTACCTATAATAGCGTTTGCAAACGCCACTATAGCCAAATTTAAAAAAAAAAAAAAAATTTACCTATAATAGCGTTTGTAAACGCCACTATAGGAATTACCTAAAGTGGCGTTTCAGAAACGCCACTATAGCCAAATTACAAAAATAATAATTTTACCTATAATAGCGTTTGCAAACGCCACTATAGCCAATTTTTTTTTTTAAAAAAAAAAATTACCTATAATAGCGTTTGTAAACGGCACTATAGGAATGTACCTATAGCAGTGTTTGCAACCGCCACTATAGGTCAAGAACGGATTTCTAACCAATTGTATATTGGCATTTTACAAATGCCACTATAGGTCCAAAAACGCTACTATAGTTTTTTTTTTTTTTTTTCCTAATACAAATATAGCTAGCTGGGTCCACAAACGCCACTATATATATATATATATATGCACACATATTTCACTTGTCCTGAGCAAATCACAAGCATATATATATATATATATATATATATATCAATAGTCACAAACGCCGTTATATATACATGCACAAGCATTTCACTTGTCCTGAGCAAATCACAAGCATATATATATATATATATATATATATCAATAGTCACAAATGCCGTTATATATACATGCACACATTTCACTTGTCCTGGGCAAATCACAAGCATAGGATACACAAAACATATCACCCTTTCTAAGGGTACACAAAATAGGCCATAATATATATATATATATATATATATATATATATATGCGTGTGCATTCAATTAGCTACATATGGAGCAGCAGAATACGCATACTATGCACTTTGTCCCCTTGCAGCAGAAACGAAGAAAAAAAAAAAAAAGCGTTTGCAGCTGGACGTTAGATCATAGGTGCCAACAAAATGACATCATTTTTTTTCTTCTTTTTTCTTCTTTCTTTTAATGGCGAGATTTGTCAGGTACATAGACAAAGACAATTTTCAAAAGAGAATCAAACTTTGTAAACTAAAATGAAAATTCTCAAATTCTCAAATTTTAGAGAATGAAATGAATCTAACTCTAAATTTTAAGAATCAAAATGTAAATTTTTTTTTTCTAATTCGGCTTTCACACTATGCAAAGTTTAAGGCCATCTCTTTTATTTGGCGTGTCATATCACCTATGCCATCGAATGAGTCCCATGTGGAGTCCATTAAAATGTTATAGACTTTTAGTGCTATTTCCTTGTTTAAGAAATAATGATTTAACCTATAATAATAGTATCCATGATATGGGAAAATTGAATTTCTAAGTTTTTCTTTCTCTGCTCTCTTTCATGCTACTACTCATAGATGATAGAATTTGCATAGTTACAATCAAATAAGTTATTGAACAAGCATGATACTTTGTTAATGAATCATCTATAGTTATTGTAAGGTCACAATTTGCATCCAAACCCAAAGGTAAGATTGGGATAGGCCCAAAAAGCCCAATACAATGAATTTGTAGAGAGTGAACTTGAAATTTAGGTTCTAATGATCTTGGATAACAAAAATGGTGGGCTCGTTGACAACATTATACACGTGGAGTGGTTTATATAACATAAATCGTTCTCGGACTCAAGCCGAGAATACTGGATCTTATATTTCACTTTTCTTAAGTACAGATTACAATTGTTGATCTTTCGGTCTACAATGTTGTCTTCTCCCTTTTTTCTCTGATCCTCCTTTTCCTGAATGCCTTTCTCTTCCTTTTATAATATCCTCCTTCTTCTCCCCATCATCCACGTATGGATTAGATCATCGATCTAGATACTTGTCCCATCAACCCCTTCCTGAAGTTTTCAGATAATAGCTGTAAGGCTGATCATCACTGTTCAGATGTCACTTTCTCATTAATGCGGCCAGGGATTTAGGTACAGAGCATTCGATATGATGGTAGCAGCTTTCTCTAAATTATTTCCTATCCATTCTTCCTCTCTGTGCCTTTGGAAAACATATTTTCACCCACCAGACCTACAAAAATATCATCTCGGTCAACATAGCGTACCATCTGATTTTTATTTCTTTCAGCCGAGGAGATACCCCTCCTCGAACTATCTCCACTAACTTATTTCACAATAGTCAGCTCGTGGATTTTAAGTTTGACATTTTTATTACCATCAATTCGTCCTCGGATAGGTAAGTATCTTCGGATCAAGTCTAAGGCCCAAGAACATGCCCTGGACCTTTTGTCCTCACAGTTATTATAGTAGTGAAGACTGAAAGATGTGGATGCAAAGCATTAATCAAAATGTTTGATACAAAATTATTCCTCTTGGGTCTCTTCAAGTTTAAAGTGGATAATAGTGGAGATCTAAAGCTCAAAGTACTTTTTCAAAGGTTCAGACACCTAATGTATACTTTTTTGCAGTTGAATTCAAAAGTAACTCAAAAATAAACCATGAAGTCATCCAAAGCATCAGACCGATGTATATTTTTAACATGTTAAAAGCTTCAGGATCAAAAGTATTCTCTCATGAAAAGTATCAACATTTCTAAATCATTATTATTATTTTTTTTTTTTTTTTTGCACGTACAAAGGCAAAATAAGAGAACAAAGAATTTATCAACAAGTAATTTTTTATAAAAATAACATCACAAGTTGACAATTGACTTGTAAACAAGTATTTTACCAAGGCTTGCTTTATTGTTCCAACGTATTCTAGATTGGGTCAAATTCAAATAGAAATGCATGTCTTTCAATATATCTATTACCCCAATTAACCTTAAATAGGGACTACAGAACCATTTTGTGAACATTACATATCTAACAACCAAAAATCAATTGGTCACATATACATACCTGCACCCGAAGCTGATTCATTGCTTTTTACAATGAGATTTTTCTCTGGAAGCTCTTTGATGGATGGGAGAAGATGATCATCCAAAGCACCCATTTGATGCAACTTCTTACATGCTTCCAAGCAAACAAGCTGTTTTGCTAAATGAGAATTCCTACTTGAGGGACCAACTATGGATTGAAAAGCCGCATTAGGGGGTAATGTCATATTTTACACTCATAAGACCCTTCGACAAGTGAAATATGACATTTTGGCTTTTGGGACAAAGTACCTAATTAATTAATACAGTAACAAATTATGACTGAATAAGATATAACTTGATTTAATGAATAGAATCATAAAATAAAATTGGAAATTACATTAAGTATAACTAATCAATTTACAAGGAAGACATATCCATACTTGTCACCAGGAAGCTTTTCACAATATCGATGAATGAGGTTGACACTAGAATCTGCAGTAACCGAGGCCCCAGTTGCTTCCACATGATATGCATTTACTTCCTCAGTCGTACATGCCTTCAGAATGTGTGCATCAGGGTCTCTATTCATGGCTGTATCTGTCATTGAATGCTCAATCCTGATTATGTCAAACAGTTGATCCCTTTGTTTTGTGTTTCCCCTTTAGATATATGCATAGTTAGAGTAACAATATATTTGAGATTAAATACAACAACAAAAAAAAAAATCTTCAGAATTTCAAGAAACAGAAACTATGTAAGGGCTAACAACAAAGAGGAGTCCTCACCTCTCCAACATCATGACAAATTGAGAGTTATCCTGTCGAGCTCGTCACCGAGATTGGACATAACTACGGACTGTCTTGGGGAGGTCTAAACGTATCACACAGGAGCAGTTTGGCACATGAATTCCCTCCTCAACTACATCAGTAGCAAATAATAAATTGACCTACAAAGAAGAGTTTACTAATTTAGAATTGGGTTTTCAAATAACAGAACTTCTAATAATTCAAATCCTATATGTAAAAGATTAGACACCTTTCCAGAGCGAAATCACTCCAATGTTTCCTTTTGCTTTTTTGGCGGCAGCGAGTCCACTGATGTGTTACTTCCAGTCAAATATGAAACCGTGAAATGCGATAAATAGGTAACTTTCTTCATGAATCTCTCAATTACCATAGCTGTAACAATTCTCTCAACAAAAATGAGACACAGTACTTGCTCAGCTCCTCTGCAACCACAAAACATGATGGCATATCAACCACATAACATTATAAACAAAAATTAACTGGTGTAGTTAAATTACCCAAATGATTGGAAAAGTTGAAGAAGTTCATGTAGTTTAGGAGATACATAGCCCAAATCTACTGCTTTTAAGTAACCAGACCCTAAATCCAGAAGATTTTCATAACCTGAAAGAGACAAAAAAGATATTATCAATAAGAAAATTCATATTTAAACCAGAAACATAACATAACAGATTTTAATTTGAAATATATTAGCATATGGCCATATAAAAGGTGCATTGAGCGAAAAAATAAACCCCAAAATAATGAGATACCATAACAACTAACAACTAACAGGATATACCACCAACAACTAACAACTAAATTTCACCAAGTAAAACTAGGTTCAGTAATTCATTTCCCACTTTTGCCCCAACAAATAGAAAATACAATCTTGTCAGAAAATTGTTGATTTACGCCACATTGTAATACCAACTAAATTGTTACAACTTATGGGTGAGGGAAGATAGGAAGAAAAGTACTGCTTGGAATATTATAATTTGAAGTAAATAAAGTTGACAGATGGAACAATAATGCTCCTATTTTAAATTTTAGCGACCAATAACATCTACTTAAAATTTTTTTATTTTTATATTTCAATAATTACAATAGAAAGCAAGAATCTGCCATACATTACAAGCTCATTATACAGGTCTTTATCCCCTACAGAGAGAAAAGGATATGGATTAACTCAGAAAAAAGGAATTTGGGTGGGTGAGAATACTCATGTTTAGTTTTCCCAATTCTCCCATTCTCAAAAGAAAGACAGCACTAGTATATTTTCTCCATCTCTTCCTTTTGGCTCTCTGTCTTTCTCTTTGGAGGTGGCTCGGACCTGTTTGCCAAGTGCATGGGCACTCCCTTGGTGGAGCTAGCATATTGCTGAAACGTTTTAAAGAAACGAGGGTCACTAAAATATAAATTAAAGGCTAATACTTATTCCGCTACGTAGTGTGTGCAATACTAAAAACATGTCAAGATACACTCATATTCCGACTCACAGAAACTGGATAAATGATCTTTAAAAAAAAAAAAAAAAAAGATTAAATCATTCATGAACAAAACACACACTTCACAATTCTAGAAATTCAAACCAATATAGTACTCAAGATCAAACAAACTTGAGAGGAAGATAATGCACGAAAACTTACAAGTTGGCTCAATTTGATGGAAAACACTATATAGCAGGTGGCTTGGCTTAAATAGGAAAGGGTTAATGGGGTTAGGGCAACTACTTTGAAGGGTTAAGACCCCTTTCTCATGTCACGTAAGGAGTGAGGAGTGTATGAGGCTTGTCCGGTTTTATAGAGGGAGCAAATGCAAGATGGGCCACTTATTGAAGAGGGCCAAGTTTAAACTAAAACATTAATTAAGTTTTTATGTCTTGGACTCACAACAAGTCTTCTAAAAAGTAAAAATGTTCTCAAAGGAAATGAATATTGTCGTCAAAGAGTAGGAGAATGAAGTAAAATTCATTTCGAAGTAAAAGACACAAAGACACAAAAGACACAAATAGTTGCCTATATATGCATCATGGATTCTTCAGTCTCGGACCCATTTACACGTTTTCTAACTGTAAATAACAAACTAGCAAGCACGTCACTCAAGCTTGTCTTGCCATACATAACAAGCTCATCATTTCTTGTTTGTACATTTGTAAAAACAATAATTTTAACATGTGTAAGAGAGAGACAGTATATTAGAGACCATGGCAAAAGCTAAGAATGCCATCAACAAAGCCAACTTGAACGAACTTTGATTTTGGGATATTTGATTATTTCAAAGTTCAAAACAACAAACAATAGTCCAAAAACATTTCACAAGAAGCACAGTTTTTAACCTTTCAAAAACAAAAACAAAAAAACCATTTATACAGATTCATAAATTAATACCAGTGTTGGGTCACTGGGTTTTGTTAAACAAGAAGGCCTTCTTGTTTTGTAATTCTGGTTGTACTGTAGCTTGCAGAGTGGACAATTAGTCAATTAATATCCACACATGCATTGGGATCATTCTTTTACTCTCTTTTACATGCGCATTGTATTCTTTTATTATTATTATTATTATTATTATTATTATTATTATGAGAAGCAGTTCTTTTTTTTTTTTTTTTTTGAGAAGGAACTGAAATATCATTCAACTGCAAGAAAACAGATACAAAGGCCACTGGAAAATACACAGAAACAAACAAACACAAAAACAAGGAAAACCAGCAACAACTTAGACCAAAACCAATACTCCGCCTAACTAGCTCCCTCTGATCTAGCTATCTTAGACAGAAAATCTGGGATCTCCATTCTCCACACGACAGTTTCTTTGATTCCTCTAGCATGCTGAGCTAGTTCATGAATCATGGGCTATTTTGTTGCTAGTCCTGTTAACGTGTCTGATTTTTTACTCCTGAAAGTAGTTCATTTTATTCGAACGAGAAAAAAAATATCATATCTTGAGACACTAAAGTGCTCAATGATACATGAAGTTTTCTCATTCCAAGAACTAAACTTTGACAGGTTTCTAGTATACTGAGCTAGAAAATGTGTAGCTTTGTTACCATACCGTGGGACAAAAGAAAATTTGCAATCACTAAACCTCTGGTCTTGTAACAAAGACCCTGAGGTAAATGTTAGAGATGCTTAATAGAGGAGTGGTTGAACCAAGCAGGGGGTAAAAAACCACCTGTGAATCACCTTCAAAAATTGCAATTCTAATACCCATCTCCCAAACAAGCTGCATTCCTTCCTCCATAGCCTTGGCTTCAGTTAGAACATATATGGGTGAGTTTCATCTTTTAGTTTAGTTGGATATTTAATTACATAATGAAATTGTTTCACCAAAAAAATAAATAAATAATGAACTAGAAGTGTAACGTAAATTATTGCATAATAAGAACAAATAAATCTATTTCATAGTTAACAAATAATCGCATAATGTCACAAAAATAATTAATTATGTAGTTAAAAATTTAATTGTGTTCAATATCTGAATTCCAAAATTTGTCAATATCTCAATTTCAGAATATGTTTGATTCCCAATTTCAAAAAATTCTAAAACAACATTTCAAAAAGTTGATATAAATTTAAATATGTGTCAAGAATAGTGAAAATATTATGAAGACAAGCAAAATACCACTACAAAACACGCAGGTCTATAGCCGCGGTTGAAAAAAATGTGGCTATAGGACTTTTTTTTGTAGGTAATACATACATAAAAAGAAGTATAATTATTCATGTACTAGTAGTCTAGCACTCGATATACCTTGTCAAGATGATCATGAGCTACACAACATCCCCATGTCCTCAACCTCAAAAAAGGACGAGCATGATTACTTTGTTCATATACCGTCAAAACTTACTACCACCTATGGAAAATGTCTGTTATTGAAGACAAAAGATGTTGATGTAATGCATGCATGAAGATGTTTAACACAGAAATTTTCCTTTTGGGCCTCTTTCAATGGGTTAGTAGTAGAGATCCAAAGCTTCAAAGGTTGATCTAATAGAGTAGAAATTTTTGGTACACCACTGTCGAATTTGATGTCTTTAATTGCATTTTTATCTAATTTGAAAAATACAATTCTTATGCTACTTTGCACAATCGAATTTTTTACCCTAATAGGGAACCATTTCATAGATTCGTTAAAGGGGGAAGCGACTAAGTTGTATTTAAGATGGTCATTACATTTGTCATGGATTCATTGTAATTGATCTAGTTGTTAAGTCATAGATGCCAACAAAATGACATAATTTTCTTTCCTTCTTTTCTCTCTTTTCTCTTAATGGCGAGATTAGTAACGGGCATACACATAATGACTGTGGGGACGAGGATCCCACATATGATTTAAATGGGCAGTCAAGGTAATTTCCGCAGATGCACCTCAGACCTTGGGGACAAGCACTAGTTGTGTGAGGCGCATAAAGTTAATAACATCAAAAAGGAAAAAAAGTAAACTTGGCATGGAATATGAGAAGGATGAAAAAAGAAGGCTATAGAAGCTATCCCTTCCGCATTAAATACAAGATAACCACTCATCTAGCCGCATTAATAAGGAAATGATTATGAATAGTGATGGCACAGCTAGGATTACAGGGTTCTAGGTATACAATCTCAACCCTCCAAGTGTAAGATCCAAATAAGTTGTAGCTGGATATAAAAGCAAGAGGAAGATCCAAATGCAAAAAGAGAGAAAAAGAGAGAAAGAAAAGAATCTATCCACTTGTAAACCCAACCTCGGACTAGACCCGAGAACCAACACTTGTATTTTTTCTTAACCAATTCTTAAACTGTGAATTAATAGAAGAGGCACCCTTTCTTATTCAATTCTTTGATATAAACATTCTAATTTTGCGCACAGGATATTATAATAAGATTTGACTTCCCATCTCTAAACAAATTTATTGTGATTGCAAGCTCTAAAACCTTCATTTATTTCCATTTGTTGACTAACTGCTTTTTTCACCGTTACAATGATAATTTTGAAAAGAGAATCAAACTTTGTAAACTAAAATAAAAATTTTCAAATTTAAGAGAATAAAATAAAACTAACTCTAAATTTTAAGAATCAAAATGTAATAATTTTTTTTTTATGTATAATTTAGCTTTCACACCATGCAAAGTTCTCTTTTATTTGGTGTATCATATCACCTATGCCATCGAATGAGCCTCATGTTGAGTCTATTGAAGTGTTTTAGACTTTTAGTGCCATTTCCTAGTTTGGGAAATAATGATTTAACCTGTAATAATAATAATATCCCTGATATGGGAAATTTGTATTTCTAAGGTTTTTTTTTTTTTTTTTTTTTTTTTTCTACTCTCTTTCATACTTCAGCTTATAGATGATAGAATTTGCATGGGTGCTATCACATAAGTTAATGTAAAAGCCTGATACTTCGTTAATGTACTATCAAAAGTTATTATGATAGTGAAGACTGAAAGATCAAAGATGTGGATGCAAAGCATAAGCATTCATCAAAATGTTTGATACAAAAATATTCCTCTTGGGTCTCTTCAAGCTTAAAGTACTTTTTCAATGGTTGATCTAGCAGTCTAGAAATTTTGGTACACCACTGTCGAATTTGATTCTTTATGTAATTGAGCTTTCGTCTATCTTTGTAAGTCATCTCACTAATAAGTGTTACCTTTCTCTTTACATAGGCTAAACAAAATGATAATTTTAAAATGAAACAACTCAAAATTTTAAGACTCAATAATTTAGAGTGAGTATCCGTTTGGATAGAGCGTTTTGCTGAAAATTGAAAATTGAAAACACTGTAACAAAATAATTTTTAAATGCGTGAATAGTACTGCGAGATCTATTTTTAATAAAAAATTATCTGAAAAGTGAAATTTGTGGGTCTCATGAACAGTAAACAAGACCCACATATATGATAAAAAACCGAAAAAGTCAACAAAAATCAGTTACTATTTATGTTACTGTTCATGAACAGTAACATGAACAGTAAATTTTTTCCCCCTGAGGCGTGCAACGCAGAAAAAAAAAAAAAAAAAAAAAAAAAAAAAACCGAAAAACGTCGAAACGCTGAACGCTAAACGCGTTCAGCGTTATCCAAACTCAACCTAAATATATTTTATCTAGTATTTAAAAAAAAAAAAAAAAAAACCTCTGCTTGACAATCAACAAGGTCTGGGGGTATCTTTGGGTGGGTCCTAATCCGTTCACCTATCACATATGCTATTATGAGTACCATGTGGAGTAAGTCCATCTAAATTCCAAAGTGCAATTTCCTAGTTTGGGAAATACTTAATGATTTAACAGGTAAAAATAATACCCATTAATAGGAAATTTGTATTTATGAGACCCATTATGTCACTTTGCACTACAGATCATAGACGATTGAAAATTTGCAGAGTCGCTATTTCAAGGATTAGAAAGAGTCGCCTGAGTCTTTGAGACTTTAACTCTTATACATGCCAATCGGATGTAATTGCTACTCGGAATATTGTAATTTGATGTAAATAAAGCTGACATATGGAACAATTACACCCGTATTTTAAATTTCAACGACCAATAACACCTACTTAATTTTTTTTATTTTTTATAATTTGATAATTACAATGAAAAGTAAGGATTTGAAACTTATACATGTCCATTGTAAAGATCAAGAATTATCAATTAAATTACAAGGTTATTAGTGCTCACTTAAAATTTTAAAAACCAAAAGCATTCAATAAGTAAATTTTAGAGAATTTCAATGAAAAATAAATAAATAAACTTCACAATATATATCCCCATTTTTATTTAATTTACAAATTACAATAAGTTGGGGTGCTTTCAAGTGGAGGATTTGAATTCAATAGATGAAACCAGGCCTATTTCCTTCTATCTAGCTAAACTAACCACACAATATGCCTATAGAAACACTCCTTGGCTAACGGAATGCATTGACATTAATTAAGTTTTCTTGAATTTTTTTTTCGCTTACATAGTACTCTAGCCTAATCTAATTTTTCTTGATTATTAAATCTAGCCGACCTACACTTTTAAGACAAACAACACTAAAATCAACTACGTTAGGCATTGATTAGCCGACCTATACTTAAACTACACTAATGATTGATTAAACCTTCCATTTTCAAAACTTTTGTAGCTCAATTGGTTTAAAAAAGAGACATCTAAAGTTAAATCCTTCACTCCCAACTATTGAATCATCAACAAAGAATTTTATTATTATTATTATTATTATTATTATTATTATTATAAACCTTTTTAAAAGGTTTCATGTAAACTTTCTACTGAATTCTTTTAGAGTTGTTAGGAGCTCATGCGGTCACGTGATAGTCAATTTAAATGAAATTTATTTCACACTATAAAGTTTAAGAAACTACATGAAACTATAAGGTTTAAACTTTATAACCATCACACACCCTTAGTCACTCCACAAGTATAAGTGCTTAAGGTGTGGCTTGGGGGGGCAAGGACTGGGGTTCAAGTCTTCAAGAGGGAGTTTTACACATATACAATTAGATTAGACTAAAGTAAAAATTCTATCTTGTATAAAAATAAATAAATAAAAAATAAATAAAAAAAAACTTTATATATATCTAAAATGATTAAAATAAATTCTAATGAATTCTTTTAGAGTTGTTAGAAGCTCATGTGATAGTCAATTTAAATGAAATTTATTTCACACTATAAAGTTTAAGAAACTACATGAAATTATAGGGTTTAAATATATATATATATATATATATATATCTGAAATGATTTTAAAATGTTTAAATGAAACTAATTCAAAATGATGAGGTTAAAATGAAAATTACCTAAGACTTAATAAAAATAGATGGAATGTACAATGTGATATTATCATGTTACAACCTTATACCATTTATGGGCATTGTTTACTTTCACAATTTCTTTTACGTCAACATTTTTTCTTTTACATTATTAGGGAAAATCTAAGAAATAGAAGAATAGGGAAATAAAATGAAAGGAAAAACTAGTTTATCCTAATTACATATACAAGATAGTGATATATGTTATCACCATTCTAATCAAATCAAATCAAATCTAACAATAAACAATTACCAATTAAAAAAAAAAAATAGAGAGAGTTTCAACTTATGGCTCACCATTCTAATTAAGCCAAATATGATAATAAACAATTATAAATTAAAAATTTTATTTTTGAGAGAGTTTCAACATGTCATCAGACCAAGACACCAATCGGTTTCTGGTGTAGACAGAGATTGAACTTCAAATCTTTTATTTAACCATAAAAAACGTTACCAGTTGACATAACTGGAACCCACAATTGCAAATTAAAATGTAGTTAGTATAAATGGATGGCATGACACAATATTATGGCTATCAACCTATTTTGACACAAATCAATCTTCTTTCACCAATAATCTAATTTAGAATATAAAAGTACAAAGTATTCTTTTGGTAACAAACCATTAAGTGTCTTAGGACAAATTTTTCCATTACTGTTGGGCTTTGTGGAGCCTAGTTGTATTTGATCCGGATTATGACCTGACCCGAAATAATATTGTTACAGTTTTTTGGCCCGTTCTTGTAGCCCATTGTGAATCCTGTGTGCAAGATGTAAAAACTATTATTTTGGAGACTAGGGTTTTATGTTGGTTTTGGAGAGAGAAAACTGTACTGCCACACTCTGTATTTTTTCTTTGAGAATAGTGAAATTCTTGTAACTCTGTAGACGTAGGTCAATTGCCAAACCACGTAAATATTGTCTTGTGTGTGATTATATCTATTTGGCGTATATTTTTTTCTCTATTTTTGCATCTCATAAATATGAGAATTTTGTACATATTCCTTTCAATTGGTATCAAGAAAGGCATCTGGAATAAAAAAATTCGATGGCACAGACTTTGGATTCTCGAGAATGCAAATCGAGGACTACCTCTATGGGAAGAAGTTGCACCTACCGCTTTTAAGGGAGAAACTTGTAACTATGAAAGATGATGAATGGACTCTTCTTGATAGATAGGTACTGGGAGTTATTAGATTAACTCTATCAAGGTCTGTAGCACACAATGTCGTGAAGAAGAAGACCACAGCAGATTTGATGAAGGCTTTGTCTGGTATATATCAAAAGCCGTCAGCAAATAAAAAGGTGTATTTGATGAAGAAACTATTCAATTTAAAGATGGCAAAGAATGCATCAGTAGCACAACATCTAAATGAATTTAACACCATCAGAAATCAATTGTCTTCTGTAAAACTTGATTTTGATCCATGCACTGATTGTTTCGGCTTCCCTGCCAAACAGTTGGGAGGCTATGAGAATGGCAGTGAGCAATTCTATTAGGAAAAAAAAGCTAAACTACAACGACATACAGAATCTAGTTTGGCTGAGGAGATTCGTAGAAGAGATGCAAGTGAAACCTCAAGGTGTGATTCTGCCCTAAACCTTGAGACAAGAGGTAGAGGTAATGACAAAAATTCAAATCGCGGCAAATCAAAATCCAGAAATTGCAATCGGAACAAAAGTAAATCTAGATTTGGCAAACAGGTACAATATTGGAATAGTGGCAAAGCTGGCCACTTTAAGAGTCACTGCAAAAGCCCTAAGAAGAAGAATGATGATGATTCTGCTAATGCTGTAACAGATGAGGTACATGATGCACTGCTTCTTGCTGTAGATAGTCCGCTTAATGATTGGGTTTTGGACATAGGAGATTCGTTTCATACCACTCCACACTAAGAAATCATAAAGAACTATGTTGAAGGTGATTTTGGTAAGATGTATTTGGCTGATGGAGAAGCCTTGGATGTTGTGGCTATTGGAGACATTTGGATTATATTGCCCAATGGTTCTGTTTGGTTAATACAGAAGGTTCAACATATTCCTAACATGAGAAAGAATTTGATTTCTGTAGGACAACTTGATGATGAAGGGCATACAATACTATTTGTTGGTGGTAAATGGAAGGTTACAAAGGGAGCCATGGCATTGGCTCATGAAAGGAAAGCAGGTACTCTGTATATGACCTCAAGTCCAAGGGACACAATTGCAGTTGCTAAAGCAAGTATTGATGCAAGTCTATGGCAATGCAGACTTGGTCACATGAGTGAGAAAGGAATGATGATGCTACTGTCAAAAGGGAAACTACCAGAACTGAAGCCTATTAATTTTGATATGTGTGAAAGCTGCATCTTAGGAAAGCAGAAAATGGTGGGCTTCTTGAAAACCAGCAGAACACCGAAGGCTGGAAAATTGGAGTTAATACACACTGATTTGTGGGGGCCTTCTCCGGTTGCATCCCTTGGAGAGATTCAAGAGAGAGAGCCACCACTATTAACTAGGCGATGATCATCGTGCAGTGACGCCTCCTCAGCATAGTGCTCATCCAATCTGCTTCTCGCATATTTGATATTGCTTTCTGACTATATTTTACTTTATAAATTTGTATACTAGTGAGTACTTTTCAAGTTAGAGAGTCCAGTAATGTGGGTGAGTGGTGAGTGGGTCAGTGAGTTTAGCCGTTTTGGAGTAATTTTGAGTTATAATTAAATTAATAGAGTAAATTGCAAATTACATCATAAGGGTTGAGGTGTTTGGATTTTATATCTTAAAATTTCAAATTTTAGAATTTACACCCTAAAGTTTGATGGCGTTTAGATTTTATATTCTAACATTTCAGAATTTGAATTTTACCTCTTAAATTTTAGGAGTTTGTGAATTTTAGACCGTAAAGTTTGGGGCTATTTGAATTTTAGACTCTAAAATTTCAGAATTTGTGCGTGTAAAATTTAAATACCTTGAAAATTTAGGGGTTAAATACAAATTTTAAAATATTAGGGTGTAAAACCCAAACAACCCAAATTTCAAAACTCCAAATTCTGAAACTTCAACTTATAAAATTTAAACATACTCAAACTTTAGGGTGTATTTTACAAATTTACCCTTGATATAATGTTAAAAGGGGTTTAGTAGCTTGCAAGTATTTTAAAGTGCAAAAATCTTTGTTTTTGTTTTTGTAATCTTGGCGGTACTGTTGCTTGCAGTTTGGACAATTTACTATCTAAACGTGCATTGGGATCATTCTTACTCTCTTTTACATGCCCATTGTATTATTTATTATTATTATTATTATTATGAAAAGTAGTTCATTTTATTCAGAGAAGAATAAAAACATTGTCTTGAGACACTAAAGTGCTCAATGATACATGGAGTTTCCTTTGTCCAAGAACTTTGACAAGTTTCTTGAGCTAGACCATGTGCAGCTTTGTTACCATCCCGTGGAACAAAAGAAAATTTGGAATCTCTAAACCTCTGAGCATGTAACAAAGACCTTGAGATAATGTTAGAGATGCTTGTCAGAGGAGTGGTCGAACCAAGCAGGGAGTGAAAAACCACCTATATATATATATATATATTATGAATCACCTTCAAAAATTGTAGTTCGAATACCCATCTCCCAAGCAAACTGCATTCCTTCCTCTAGAGCCTTGGCTTCAGTTAGAACATGGGTGAGTTTCATCTTTTAGTTTAGTTGAATATTTAATTACAAAATGAAATTGTTACTCAAAAAAAAGAAAAAAATTACATAATGAACTAAAGGTGTAACTAAATTATTGCATAATAAGAACAAGTAAATGTATTTCATAGTTAATAAATAATCGCATAATGTCACAAAAATAATTAATTACGTAGTTAAAAATTTAATTGTGTTCAATATTTGAATTCCAAAATTTGTCAATATCCCGATTTCAGAAAATGTTTGATTCCCAATTTCAAAAATTCTAAAACAATATTTCAAAAACTTGATATAGATATAAATATTTGTGTCAAGAATAATGAAAATACTATAAAGACGATCATAGAATAAATTGTCAATATATAAATAAAACGAAGTACAATTATTCATGTACTAGCAATCGATTTAAAAACAAGTACAATTATTCACGCACGATCATGAGATACACAGCATCCCCATGTCCTCAACCTCAAAAAAGGACGAGCATGATTACTTTGTTCATGTACCGTCAAAAGTTACTACTACCTATAGAAAATGTGTGTTAGTGAAGACAAAAGATGTTGATGTAATGCATGCATGAAGATGTTTAATAAAGAAATTTTCCTCTTGGGTCTCTTTCAATGGGTTAGTGGTAGAGATCCAAAGCTTCAAAGGTTGATCTAATAGAGTTGAAATTTTAGGTACAACACTGTCTAATTTGATGTCTTTAATTGCATTTTTATCTAATTTGAAAATTTAATTGAATACAATTCTTATGCCACTTGGCAAAACTGAAAACATTAAGGTAGAGATCCAAAGCTTCAAAGGTTGATCTAATAGAGTTGAAATTTTAGGTACAACACTGTCTAATTTGATGTCTTTAATTGCATTATTATCTAATTTGAAAATTTTTAATTGAATACAATTCTTATGCCACTTGGCAAAACTGAAAACATTAATTAAGTTTTAATGTCTTGGACTCACAACAAGTCTTCTAAAAAGTAAAAATGTTCTCAAAGGAAATGAATATTGTCGTCAAAGAGTAGGAGAACGAAGTAAAATTCATTTCGAAGTAAAAATTGAAGAGTGAAGAGAACCAACATAGAAATGGATAAAGCAATGATTACAAAAGACACAAATAGTTGTCTATATATGCATCATGGATTCTTCAGTCTCGGACCCATTTACACGTTTTCTAACTGTAAATAACAAACTAGCAAGCACATCACTCAAAGCTTGTTTTGCCATACATAACAAGCTCATCATTTCTTGTTTGTACATTTGCAAAAACAATAATTTTAACATGTGTAAGAGAGAGACAGTATATTAGAGACCATGGCAAAAGCTAGAATGCCATCAACAAAGCCAACTTGAAGGAACTTCGATTTTGGGATATTTGATTATTTCAAAGTTCAAAACAACAAACAATAGTCCAAAAACATTTCACAAGAAGCACAGTTTTTAACCTTCCAAAAAAAAAAAAAAAAAAACCATTTATACAGATTCATAAATTAATTCCAGTGTTGGGTCACTGGGTTTTGTTAAACAATCTTGTTTTGTAATCCTGGTTGTACTGTAGCTTGCAGAGTGGACAATTAGTCAATTAATACCCACACATGCATTGGGATCATTCTTTTACTCTCTTTTACATGCGCATTGTATTCTTTTATTATTATTATTATTATTATTATTATTATTATTGTTATTATGAGAAGTAGTTCATTTTTTTTTTTTTTTTTTCCTGAGAACTGAAATATCATTCAACTGCAAGAAAACAGATACAAAGGCCACTGGAAAATACACAGAAACAAACAAACACAAAAACAAGGAAAACCAGCAACAACTTAGACCAAAAACAATACTCCGCCTAACTAGCTCCCTCAGATCTAGCTATCTCAGACAGAAAATCTGGGATCTCCATTCTCCACATGACAGTTTCTTTGATTCCTCTAGCATGCTGAGCTAGTTCATGAATCAAGGGCTATTTTGTTGCTAGTCCTATTAATGTGTCTGATTTTTGACTCCTAAAAGTAGTTCATTTTATTCTAATGAGAAAAAAAAATCATATCTTGAGACACTAAAGTGCTCAATGATACATGAAGTTTTCTCATTCCAAGAACTAAACTTTGACAGGTTTCTAGTATACTGAGCTAGAAAATGTGTAGCTTTGTTACCATACCGTGGGACAAAAGAAAATTTGCAATCACTAAACCTCTGGTCTTGTAACAAAGACCCTGAGGTAAATGTTAGAGATGCATGATAGAGGAGTGGTCGAACCAAGCAGGGTGTAAAAAACCACCTGTGAATCACCTTCAAAAATTGCAATTCTAATACCCATCTCCCAAGCAAGCTGCATTCCTTCCTCCATAGCCTTGGCTTCAGTTAGAACATATATGGGTGAGTTTCATCTTTTAGTTTAGTTGGATATTTAATTACATAATGAAATTGTTTCACCAAAAAAAAAAAAACATAATGAACTAAAAGTGTAACGTAAATTATTGCATAATAAGATCAAATAAATCTATTTCATAGTTAACAAATAATCGCATAATGTCACAAAAATAATTAATTATGTAGGTAAAAATTTAATTGTGTTCAATATTTGAATTCCAAAATTTGTCAATATCTCCATTTTAGAATATGTTTGATTCCCAATTTCGAAAAATTCTAAAACAACATTTCAAAAAGTTGATATAAATTTAAATATTTGTGCAAGAATAGTAAAAATATTATGAAGATGATCACAAAATACCACTACAAAACATGTGGGACTATAGCCGTGGGTTTTTTAGCCCTGGTTGAAAAAACGTGGCTATAGGACTCTTTTTTGTAGGTAATATATACATAAAAAGAAGTATAATTATTCATGTACTAGCAGTCTAGCACTCGATATACCTTGTCAAGATGATCATGAGATACATAGCATCCCCATGTCCTCAACCTCAAAAAAGGACGAGCATGATTACTTTGTTCATGTACCGTCAAAAATTACTACCACCTATGGAAAATGTCTGTTAGTGAAGACAAAAAATGTTGATGTAATGCATGCATGAAGATGTTTAATACAGAAATTTTCCTTTTGGGTCTCTTTCAATGGGTTAGTAGTAGAGATCCAAAGCTTCAGAGGTTGATCTAATAGAGTAGAAATTTTTGGTACACCACTGTCGAATTTGATGTCTTTAATTGCATTTTTATCTAATTTGAAAAATACAATTTTTATGCTACTTTGCACAACTGAATTTTTTACCCTAATAGGGAGCCATTTCATAGATTCGTTAAAGGGGGAAGTGATTAAGTTGTATTTAAGATGATCATTACATTTGTCATGGATTCATTGTAATTGATCTAGTTCTTAAGTCATAGATGCAAACAAAATGACATTATTTTCTTTCCTTCTTTTCTCTCTTTTCTCTTAATGGCGAGATTAGTAACGGGCATACACATAATGACTGTGGGGACGAGGATCCCAAATCTAATTTAAATGGGCAGTCAAGGTAATTTCTGAAGATGCATCTCGGACCTCAGGGACAAGCACTAGTTGTGTGAGGCACATAAAGTTAATAACATCAAAAAAGAACGAAAGTAGACTTGGCACGGAATATGAGAAGGATGAAAAAAGAAGGCTATAGAAGCCATTCCCTCCACTTTAAATACAAGACAGCCACTCATTTGGCTGCATTAATGAGGAAATGACCATGAATAGTGGTGGCACAGCTAGGATTACAGGGTTCTAGGAGTACAATCTCAGCCCTCCAAGTGTAAGATTCAAATAAGTTGTAGCTGGATAAAAAAGCAGGAGGAAGATCCAAATGCAAAGGGAGAGAAAAAGAGAGAGAGAAAAGAATCTATCCACTTGTAAACCCAACCTCAGACTAGACCAAAGGACCAACACTTGTATTTTTTCTTAATTTATTCTTAAACTGTGAATTAATAGAAGAGACACCCTTTCTTATTCAATTCTTTGATATAAACATTCTGATTTCACGCACAGGATATCATAATAAGATTTGACTTCTCATCTCTAAACAAATTTATTGTGATTGCAAGCTCTAAAACCTTCATCTATTTCCATTTGTTGACTAACTGCTTTTTTCACCGTTACAATGACAATTTTGAAAAGAGAATCAAACTTTGTAAACTAAAATAAAAATTTTCAAATTTAAGAGAATAAAATAAAACTAACTCTAAATTTTAAGAATCAAAATGTAAATTTTTTTTTTTTTTTTATGTATAATTTCGCTTTCACACCATGCAAAGTTCTCTTTTATTTGGTGTATCATATCACCTATGCCATCGAATGAGTCTCATGTTGAGTCTATTGAAGTGTTTTAGACATTTAGTGCCATTTCCTAGTTTGGGAAATAATGATTTAACCTATAATAATAATATCCCTGATATGGGAAATTTGTATTTCTAAGGGTTTTTTTTTTTTTTTTTTTTTTTTTTTTTTTTTTTTTCTACTCTCTTTTATACTACAGCTCATAGATGATAGAATTTGCATGGGTGCTATCACATATGTTAATGTACGAGCCTGATACTTTGTTAATGTACTATCAAAAGTTATTATGGTAGTGAAGACTGAAAGATCAAAGATGTGGATGCAAAGCATAAGCATTCATCAAAATGTTTGATACAAAAATATTCCTCTTGGGTCTCTTCAAGCTTAAAGTACTTTTTCAATGGTTCCGTACACCACTGTCGAATTTGATTCTTTATGTAATTGCCCTTTCATCTATCTTTGTAAGTCATCTCGCAAATAAGTGTTACCTTTCTCTTTACATAGGCTAAACAAAATGATCATTCTAAAATGAAACAACTCAAAATTTTAAGACTCAATAATTTAGAGTAAATATATTTTATCTAGTATTTTTTTTTAAAAAAAAAACCTCTGCTTGAGAATCATCAAGGTGTAGGGGTATCTTTGGGTGGGTCCTAATCCGATCACCTATCACATATGCTATTATGAGTCCCATGTGGAGTACGTCCATCTAAATTCCAAAGTGCCATTTCCTAGTTTGGGAAATACTTAATGATTTAATAGGTAAAAATAATATCCATTAATATAGGGAATTTGCATTTGTGAGACCCATTATGTCACTTTGCGCTACAGATCATAGACGATTGAAAAGTTACAGAGTCGCTATTTCAAGGATTAGAAAGAGTCGCCTGAGTCTTTGAGACTTTAACTCTTACACATGCCAATCGGATGTAATTGCTACTCGGAATATTGTAATTTGATGTAAATAAAGCTGACATATGGAACAATTACACCCGTATTTTAAATTTCAACGACCAATAACACCAACTTAAATTTTATTATTTTTATAATTTGATAATTACAATGAAAAGTAAGGATTTGAAACTTATACATGTCCATTGAAAAGGTCAAGAATTATCAATTAAATTACAAGGTTATTAGTGCTCACTTAAAATTTTAAAAACCAAAAGCATTCAACAAGTAAATTTTAGAGAATTTCAACGAAAAATAAATAAATAAATAAACTTCACAATATACATCCCCATTTTTATTTAATTTACAAATCTATATATATATATATATAATAGGTGATGCAGAGAGAAACTTCAATTGCAATTCTAAATTAGAATCCTAATTTTGTACCATGTGTCAAGATTCATGTGGTTCCATTTGTCTAAATTTAAGTGGATCAATTGTAATTCTGGTGTGTTCTTTTTTTCTTTTCTTTTTTCCACACTTGCATATTTCAAGGTTCATCGCACCTGCGTATTTCAATGTTCATCTCCCCACATCTGCATATTTCAAGGTTCATCTCCCCATCCCCAATACAACTCTCCTATTGTTCAATGATTGTTATGAAATTTGATAAGGAATTTGAAAAGAATCTCTCGATATCAATGATGCATGTATTTGGGTATTTCTATATTTTATATAAGAAGAGGTTTTCTATAGATTCTCATTGTAATTTTTTGATTTTATGTATTTTTTCTCAAAAAAAAAAAAAAAAAAAAACACGCCTCCACTACTCATATTCATCTGAACCTCCTCTCTCTCTCTCTCTCTCTCTCTGCAAAATTCAATTTCTACTTCTCTACTAAATCTGTTTTATCAATAATCTTTTTTTTTTGGTTTCGTTCCATCTCTGCAAAATTCAATCTAATCTCTCTTTCTCTCGCTCTATTTTGCAGGTCTATTATATATCTCCTTTACAAAGGCGGGCTTCATATACAAGGTAATTGTTAATTAGATATGATTTATTATTATTATTATTATTATTATTATTATTATTATTTGTTTGCAAGTTTTATGAGGTTTATAATCTAGCTCTCACTCTCTATTTTCATTAGATCTATTTATTTTCTCCCTATGTTCTCAATCTCTTTCTCTCAAGAATTTTTGGTTTATAAGGTTGATAATGGGCTTTTTTTTTTTTTTTTTTTTTTTTTTTTTTTTTTTTTCTTCTTCTTCTTCTTCTTTGGAGTGTTAAAGAGATATATAGTGTTTACTGCAAAAGTAGACTTTGGATGTATAGTTTTTTTTTTAATTATTAAATATGGGAATCTTCTCAAGATTGAACCACAGTATTCTTAAATCTTTACTCATCAAAACTCAGACTTATATACAATTGGTGAAGACATGAACTCAAGCTATTTTGCAGATCATATATACAATTAGCACTTATCCTATTTGTTTGTCTTTACGTTTTATGCTCATAATTTTAGTGATTTTTAATTGATTAATTTTTTTTAATGAGATTCACGTATTCTATTGTTATATAATGTTATGAGACGCACGTTATGAGATTCACATTTACTTGATTAAAATATTTTGCTAAAAATGATTTATGATAAAGCAACTTAATTATAGCTATATGTACCGTGTATGAATCAACCTTGAATATATATATATATATATATATATATATATATATGTCTATGTAGCATTTTTTCTTTAGAATTTTGTATGATAAAAATATTTGTTAAAAAATTATATAATGCTAAGATTTATTAACATGAATAAACTAAGTCTTTTAAACATGACTAAACTCATGATTAATAAATAAAAAAACAAAACAAAAAACAAAACAAAACCAATAGTATCACTTAAATAATAAAATGCAATATATTTATTTCCATTGTTTTATTAAATTATATCTATTCCCGTGCGGTAGCATGGGTTACATACTAGTTACAATAAGTTGGGGTGCTTTCAAGTGGAGGATTTGAATTCAATAGATGAAACCAGGCCTATTTCCTTCTATCTAGCTAAACTAACCACACAATATGCCTATAGAAACACTCCTTGGCTAACGGAATGCATTGACATTAATTAAGTTTTCTTGAACTTTTTTTTCGCTTACATAGTACTCTAGCCTAATCTAATTTTTCTTGATTATTAAATCTAGCCGACCTATACTTTTAAGACAAACAACACTAAAATCAACTACGTTAGGCATTGATTAGCCGACCTATACTTAAACTACACTAATGATTGATTTAAACCTTCCATTTTCAAAACTTTTGTAGCTCAATTGGTTTAAAAAAGAGACATCCAAAGTTAAATCCTTCACTCCCAACTATTGAATCATCAACAAAAAATTTTGTTGTTATTATTATTATTATAAACCTTTTTAAAAGGTTTCATGTAAACTTTCTACTGAATTCTTTTAGAGTTGTTAGGAGCTCATGAGGTCACGTGATAGTCAATTTAAATGAAATTTATTTCACACTATAAAGTTTAAGAAACTACATGAAATTATAAGGTTTAAACTTAAAAACCACCGCACACCCTTGGTGCGATGGTCACTCTACAAGTATAAGTGCTTGTAGAGTGTGGGGGGGTAGCAAGGGCTAGGGTTCAAGTCTTTAGGAGAGAGTTTTACACATACAATTAGATTAGACTATAGTAGAAATTCTATCTTGTATAAAAATAAATAAAAAACTTTATATATATCTAAAATGATTAAAATAAACTCTAATGAATTCTTTTAGAGTTGTTAGAAGCTCATGTGATAGTCAATTTAAATGAAATTTATTTCACACTATAAAGTTTAAGAAACTACATGAAATTATAGGGTTTAAATTTTATATATATATATATATATCTGAAATGATTTTAAAATGTTTAAATGAAACTAATTCAAAATGATGAGGTTAAAATGAAAATTACCTAAGACTTAATAAAAATAGTTGGAATGTACAATGTGATATTATCATATTACAACCTTATACCATTTATGAGCATTTTTTACTTTCACAATTTCTTTTACGTCAACATTTTTCCTTTTACATTATTAGGGAAAATCTAAGAAGAAGTAGAAGAATAGGGAAATAAAATGAGAGGAAAAACTAGTTTATCCTAATTACAAATACAAGATAGTGATAAATGTTATCACCATTCTAATCAAACCAAATCTGATAATAAACAATTACGAAGTAAAAAAAAAAAAAATAGAGAGAGTTTCAACTTATGGTTCACCATTCTAATTAAGCCAAATATGATAATAAACAATTATAAATTAAAAATTTTATTTTTAAGAGAGTTTCAACTTGTCATCAGACCAAGACACCAATCGGTTTCTGGTGTAGGCGAAAATTGAACTTCAAATATTTTATTTAACCATAAAAAACTTTACCAGTTGAGCTAACTAAAACTCATAATTACAAATTAAAATTTAGTTAGTATAAATCGATGGCATGACACAATATTATGGCTATCAACCCATTCTGACACAAATCGATCTTCTTTCATCACATAATTTAATTTAGAATATAAAAGTACAAAGTATTCTTCTGGTAACAAACCATTAAGTATCTTAGGACAAATTTTTCCATTACTGTTGGGCTTTGTAGAGCCCAGTTGTGTTTGATCTGGATTATGACCCGACCAGAAATAATATTGTTACAGTTTTTTGGCCCGTTCTTGTAGCCTATTGTGAATCCTGTGTGTAGGATGTAAAAACTATTATTTTGGAGATTAGGATTTTATGTTGGTTTTGGAGAGAGAAAACTGTACTAAAGCACTCTGTATTTTTTCTTTGAGAATAGTGAAATCCTTGCAACTCCGTGGACGTAGGCAAATTGCTGAACCACGTAAATATTGTCTTGTGTGTGATTATTTCTATTTGGCGTATATTTTTTTTCTATTTTTGCATCCCACAAGTCTAGGAATTTTATACATATTCCCTTCAATTGGTATCAAAGCCTTGGGTTAGGTTTTAGTGGGAGCAATGGCAGAGAAAACAAGAAAGGCATCTAGAATAGAAAAATTCGATGGCACAGACTTTGGATTCTGGAGGATGCAAATCGAGGACTACCTCTTTGGGAAGAAGTTGCACCTGCCGCTTTTAAGGGAGAAACCTGTAACTATGAAAGATAATGAATGGACTCTTCTTGACAGACAGGTACTGGGAGTTATCAGATTAACTCTGTCAAGGTTTGTAGCACACAATGTCGTGAAGAAGAAGATCATAGTAGATTTGATGAAGGCTTTGTCTAGCATATATGAAAAGCTGTCAACAAATAACAAGGTGTATCTGATGAAGAAACTATTCAATTTTAAGATGGCAAAGAATGCATCAGTAGCACAACATCTGAATGAATTTAACACCATCACAAATCAACTGTCTTCTGTAGAAATTGATTTTGATCCGTGCACTGATTGTTTTGGGTTCGTTGCCAAACAGTTGGAAGGCTATGAGAATGGCAGTGAGCAATTCTATTGCGAAAGAAAAGCTGAAATACAATGACATATGGGATCTAGTTTAGCTGAGGAGATTTGTAGATAAGATGCAAGTGAAACCTCAGGGTGTGGTTTTGCCCTAAACCTTGAGACAAGAGGTAGAGGTAATGACAGAAATTCAAATCAGGGCAAATCAAAATCCAGAAATTCCAATCGGAACAAAAGTAAATCTAGATCTGGTGAACAGGTACAATATTGGAATTGTGGCAAAGCTGGCCACTTTAAGAGGCACTGCAAAATCCCTAAGAAGAAGAATGATGATGATTCTACTAATGCTGTAACAGATGAGGTACATGATGCACTACTTCTTGCTGTAGATAGTCCGCTTAATGATTGGGTTTTGGACACAAGAGCTTCGTTTCATACCACTCCACACCAAGAAATCATAAAGAACTATGTTGAAGGTGATTCTGGTAAGATGTATTTGGCTGATGGAGAAGCCTTGGATGTTGTGGGTATTGGAGACATTTGGATTATATTGCCCAATGGTTCTGTTTGGTTACTACAAAAGGTTCAACGTATTCCTAACATGAGGAGGAATCTGATTTCTGTAGGACAACTTGATGATGAAGGGCATGCAATACTATTTGTTGGTGGTACATGGAAGGTTACAAAGTGAGCCATGGTATTGGCTCGTGGAAGGAAAACTAGTACTCTGTATATGACCTCAAGTCCAAGGGACACAATTGCAGTTGCTGAAACAAGTACTGATGCAAGTCTATAGCACCGCAGACTTGGTCACATGAGTGAGAAAGGAATGATGATGCTACTGTCAAAAGGGAAACTACCAGAACTGAAGTCTATTAATCTTGAAATGTGTGAAAGCTGCATCTTAGGAAAGCAAAAAAGGGTGAGCTTCTTGAAAACTAGCAGGACACTGAAGGCTGGAAAAGTGGGGTTAATACACACTGATTTATGGGGGCCTTCTCTGGTTGCATCCCTTGGAGAGAGCCACCGCTGCCAACTGGGCGATGAACATTGTGCAGTGACACCTCCTCAGCATAGTGCTTGCCTGATCTGCTTCTCGCATATTTGATATTTCTTTCTGACTGTATTTTACTCTATAAATTTGTATATCAGTGAGTACTTTTCAAGTTAGAGAGTCTGGTAATGTGGGTGAGTAGTGAGTGGGTCAGTGGGTTTAGTCGTTTTGGTGTAATTTTGAATTATAATTAAATTAAATAAATTGCAAATTACACCATAAGAGTTGAGTTGTTTGGATTTTATATCTTAAAATTTCAAATTTTAGATTTTTCACCCTAAAGTTTGATGGCGTTTCGATTTTATATTCTAACGTTTTAGAATTTAAATTTTAACTCTTAAATTTTAGGAGTTTGTGGATTTTAGACCATAAAGTTTGGGGCTATTTGAATTTTAGACTCTAAAATTTCAGAATTTGTGCGTGTAAAATTTAAATACCCTGAAAATTTAGGGGTTAAATAGAAATTTTAAAATATCAGGGTGTAAAATCCAAACACCCCAAATTTCAAAGTGTAAAAACTCTAAATTCTGAAATTTCAACTTGTAAAATTTAAACATACTCAAACTTTAGGGTATATTTTACAAATTTACCCTTGACATAATGTTAAAAAGGGGTTTAGTAGCTTGCAAGTATTTCAAAGCGCAAATGTATTTGTTTTTGTTTTGTAATCTTGGCGGTACTGTTGCTTGCAGTTTGGACAATTTACTATCTACACATGCATTGGGATCATTCTTTTACTCTCTTTTACATGCCCATTGTATTATTTATTATTATTATTATTATTATTATTATTATTATTATTATTATTATTATTATTATTATGAAAAGTAGTTCATTTTATTCAGAGAAGAATAAAAACATTATCTTGAGACAGTAAAGTGCTCAATGATACATGGAGTTTCCTCTGTCCAAGAACTAAACTTTGACAAGTTTCTAGTATATTAAGCTAGACCATGTGCAGCTTTGTTACCATTTCGTGGAACAAAAGAAAATTTGCAATCTCTAAACCTCTGATCATGTAACAAAGACCCTGAGATAATGTTAAAGATGCTTGTCAGAGGAGTGGTCGAACCAAGCAGGGAGTGAAAAACCACCTATATATATATATATATATATATTATGAATCACCTTCAAAAATTGTAGTTCTAATACCCATCTCCCAAGCAAACTGCATTCCTTCCTCTAGAGCCTTGGCTTCAGTTAGAACATGGGTGAGTTTCATCTTTTAGTTTAGTTGAATATTTAATTACAAAATGAAATTGTTACTCAAAAAAAATTTACTTAATGAACTAAAAGTGTAACTAAATTATTGCATAATAAGAACAAATAAATCTATTTCATAGTTAATAAATAATCTCATAATGTCACAAAAATAATTAATTACGTAGTTAAAAATTTAATTGTGTTCAATATTTGAATTCCAAAATTTGTCAATATCCCGATTTCAGAAAATGGTTGATTCCCAATTTCAAAAAATTCTAAAACAATATTTCAAAAACTTGATATAGATATACATATTTGTGTGAAGAATAATGAAAATACTATAAAGACGATCATAAAATACCTTGTCAATATATAAATAAAACGAAGTACAATTATTCATGTACTAGCACTTGATTTAAAAAGAAGTACAATTATTCACGCACGATCATGAGATACACAGCATCCCCATGTCCTCATCCTCAAAAAAGGACGAGCATGATTACTTTGTTCATGTACGGTCAAAAGTTACTACCACCTATGGAAAATGTGTGTTAGTGAAGACAAAAGACGTTGATGTAATGCATGCATGAAGATGTTTAATACAGAAATTTTCCTC
Organism: Castanopsis chinensis; assembly: GCA_032878915.1. Taxonomy (NCBI): domain Eukaryota; kingdom Viridiplantae; phylum Streptophyta; class Magnoliopsida; order Fagales; family Fagaceae; genus Castanopsis; species Castanopsis chinensis. The sequence goes on from JAVQMG010000022.1 coordinate 774,944, forward strand.
TTGGGTCTCTCTCAATGGGTTAGTAGTAGAGATCCAAAGCTTCAAAAGTTGATCTAGTAGAGTTGAAATTGTAGGTACAACACTGTCTAATTTGATGTCTTTAATTGCATTTTTATATAATTTGAAAATTTTAAATTGAATACAATTCTAATGCCACTTGGCAAAACTGAAAATTTTACCATTTCATAGATTCTTTAAGGGGGAAGCGATTAAGTTGTATTTTAAGATGGTAATTTCATTTGTCATTGATTCATTGTGATTGATCTAGTTGTTAGATCATAGGTGCCAACAAAACAACATCATTTTTTTTTCTTCTTTTCTCTTCTTTTTTTTAATGGCGAGATTAGTCACAGACATAGACATAATAATGACAATTTTCAAAAGAAAATCAAACTTTGTAAACTAAAATGAAATTTCTCAAATTTTAGAGAATAAAATGAAACTAACTCTAAATTTTAAGAATGAAAATGTAATTTTTTTTTTCTAATTCAACTTTCACACTATGCAAAGTTTAAGGCCGTCTCTTTTATCTGGTGTGTCATATTACCTATGCCATCGATTGAGTCCCATGTGGAGTCCATTAAAATGTTTTAGACGTTTAGTGCTATTTCCTAGTTTAAGAAATAATGATTTAACCTGTAATAATAATATCCATGATATGGGAAATTTGTATTTCTAAGTTTTCTTTTTCACTGCTCACTTTCATGCTACAACTCATAGATGACAGAATAATGATTTTCTTCTTTATGATAGTCCGCTTGTAGACATATTTAATGTTTTTGAGAGAGACCTCAATGGGATGTATTTCAATAGGATATGTCCCGAACCTTGTTTTGTTGCTTAGTTTTATTGATATTGTCTTTTCACCCAAAAAAAAAAAAAAGTTAATGTACAAGCATGATACTTCGTTAATGAACCATCTAAAGTTATTATGGTAGTGAAGACAGAAAGATGTGGATGCAAATCATTCATCAAAATGTTTGATACAAAAATATTCCTCTGGTGTCTCTTCAAGTTTCAAGTGGATAATATGTTAAAAATCAACGCTAACTCTCTTGTCTCTAGAAATTTCTAGAGTTCCACTTAATTTGCTTTTCTCTGGAATTCTCTAGAAATTTGTAGAACTTCTCACATAATCTCTTTCACTAGAAATATCTAGAGTTTATCTCAACCTCTCTCTCATTCTCTAGAACATTCTCTTGCATTACGGATTTCTCTATGAGATGTCCTTCTAGAAACTTCTATGTAGAAGTGAAATTCAACCACATGTTTATAGAATAGACTAGAAGGTTAGAGTATGGCATTAATTTAATGCCAGTAAAAAGAAGATGCTAGAAGCTTCAAGTTGGTTCCCTAACCAACATACACCTAGTATAAATAGATGTGGTGAGGTGTGCAGTAGAGTGTAAAGTGTAAGACTCCTAGAGGTGTGAAGTGAGTGAGTGTCATAAAGCACCAAGTGAGAGTTGTGAAGTGAGTGAGTGTCATAAAGCACCAAGTGAGAGGTGTGAAGTTGTATGTAAGGTGAAGTGTGTGTAGGTGTCTAAAGAGTTAGTGTGCATCTTGTAAAAGCATTAGTGTTTGTAAAGTGTTGTAATTCAAAGTGTCAAGTTCTAATAAAAGCTCTTTGTTCAGTCATTTGTTCAACAATCTAGTGTTAGAGCATCCGCTAACTCAACAATCTGGTATCAGAGCAAGGCGGTCAGGGACCGTGTTTGTGGTGTCTAGGACAGTGTTAGTGTATAGCTTAGACTAGATTAGCCCACTAGGCTTAGCCCAATATACTGTACTTGTAGTTTACTCATATTACTTGTACTGCACACATACCTAGCCTATATAAGGCTCTTTACTGTACATTGTTACATACATCAATACACACAGACTATTCAGTCTTTTTCACTTTATATTTTTAACATGGTATCAGAGCCATTCCTCTGACTTTCTGGTTCCTGTGGACATCTCCGGCGTTCTTCCGCTGCCCTCGCCTTCATCCAGTAGCCACTGTCAGAAGCGAGTCACCGCCGTCACGCCCACAGTTCCTGCACCTCTCGGATCTCATCGTTCTGTTCATTTTACTGTCAAACCAAAGACATAGAGTGACAGAACAGCCAATCCCGAGCAAAACCCAGCCAAGAACAGCCAAAAACAAGGCCGCACGCGCCTCCCGAAGTTTCTGCCTATCGAACACGCGCTGCACGCGCCTCCACGCGCCACCAGAGTTCCTGCACGCGCCACACGCGCCGGTCCACGCGCTCCCACTCGCGCCACGCGCTTCACGCGCTCCCACTCGCGCCTCGCGCTTCACGCGCCAGGAACCTCGAGCGCCTTGCCACGTCAGCCCTAAGCTGACGTCATCCTGCTTATGTCAGCATCCGCGTCATCTGCCTACGTCAGCACACATCAGCCGTTGACTGACCGTTGACTGGACCGTTGACCGTTGACCGTTGACTTTTTGACCATAGTCAAAAAATTTTAACAGGACCTGTCTTGCTCAGTTTTTCGCGTAGATTCCGATTTTGGGCTCCGTTTTTGCATTTGAGGTTTCTAATTCCCCGTTTTTGGGCTTGTTTCCTCATTATGGCTCAACAAAATGATCGAGATATCATACGTCCTATCACTGTTATGTTGGATGGTCCCACTAGCTATCATGCATGGTCTCAGAATATGACTGTCTTCCTAAAGGGTCGTAAACTGTGGAGATATGTGACTGGTTCTATTCCTAAGCCAGTACCAAACCCTAAGTCCAAAGCCACAGCTGCTGAAGATGATTATGAAGAACGCCTAGAGGAATGGGAGAGTATTCAGAGTAAGATTCTGTCTTGGTTTATCAATACCTCTGTTCCCTCCATTCATAATCTTCTTCCTCGTCTTGAGACTGTTGAGGCTGCTTGGAAATTTCTGGTTGATCGCTATAATTGTACTAATGATTCAAGCTTGGAGTTCCACATTGAATCAAAGCTTTACCAAACGCGCCAAGAGACAGGTCAGTCTATTTCTGATTATTACTCTCAGACTTCTACTATGTGGGAACAACTTTCTGCTGCAGATCCTCCACTAGTGTGTTCTAAGGACATTGAGTTCTTTGCTAAATATCGGGATCGCCGTAAATTTATGCACTTCATGATGGGTTTACGTGAGGATTTTGAGCCTACTAGGGCTTCTCTGCTCAGCCGGTCTCCTACTCCTTCTCTTGATGCTGCAGTCAAGGAGCTCATTTCTGAGGAGAATCGTCAGCCTACTCATCACATGTCATCATCTGATCATGTATTGGCTACACCATCCCCACAGCCTCCCATTGCTGCATTCACTGCTCCTCCACGAATAAACTCTAGGCGTCCCACCTCTCAGTCTTCCAAAGGTACTCGCTGCGAGTTTTGCCGGGCTAGGGGCCATGATATCTCAGTTTGTCGCAAACTGCAGAAATTTGTGCAAGAGCAGAATAAAGCTTCTCTTCCTCGGGCAGCTGCTGTATGTCCTCCAGATCCATCAGTTCCCACAGGTCCATCTTTGGCCTCCTCACTTACTACGGCTGATATTGAGGCAGTTGTTCAACAGGTTTTATCCCGAACTTCTACTGCCCTTTCTGTCACCTCAGGTAAACAACCTTGGTTTTTTGATACTGCATGTTGTAACCATATGACTTCTGATGAATCCCAATTTTCTGATAAGGCACCCTTAGCACACCCTATCACTATTTACACTGCTGATGGAACTCCTATGCCTGTTAGTCATAAAGGAACAATCTCTTCTCCTGGTTTATCCCTTAGTGACACCTTTCATATCCCAAAGTTATCCCTCAATTTGCTTTCTGTTGGTCAACTTTGTGAATTAGGTGTAGATCTTCTTTTTACTAATCATGGTGTGGATGTGCAGGATCCCCGGACGGGTCAAGTACTTGGGACAGGGCGTAAGGTTGGTCGCATGTTTGAGGTTCATGACTTGAAGATTCCTTCACAAGTTGTTTCTGCAGCTGCTACCATTACCACCCCCTCACCTAATCTCTGGCATGCTCGTCTTGGTCATCCATCCTTATCTCGTCTTCAATTGTTAGCTTCTCAAGGTCATTTAGGTTCAATTCAGTTTCAAAAATTTGATTGTACTTCCTGTCATTTTGGCAAACAAACTAAATTGCCCTTTAATAATAGTGACTCTTTTTCTTCTGCACCTTTTGATCTTATACATTCTGATATTTGGGGTCCTGCACCGGTTCCTACTGAGGGGGGATCTAGATATTTTGTTATATTTGTGGATGATTTTTCTCGATATACTTGGATTTATCTGCTTCACCATAGGTCTGAACTTGTGTCTATTTACCAAACATTTCATAAAATGGTTGAAACACAGTTTAATCGCACTGTCAAAGTCTTTCGATCAGATAATGCCCAAGAATATAATGATAAATCTTTCCTGTCCTTTTTAAACAATCATGGTACCCTTCCTCAGCGGTCTTGTCCTTATACCTCTCAACAAAATGGTCGTGCAAAACGAAAACATCGTCACATTCTTGATGTTGTCCGCACCCTTCTCATTTCTGCCTCTCTTCCTGAGCGCTTTTGGGGTGAGGCAGCACTCACTGCTGTGTACACCATTAATCGTATTCCTTCACCAACTACACATAACAAATCACCATTCGAGCTTCTCTATGGTCAAATCCCTGACTACTCGTCTCTTCGGGTTTTTAGTTGTGCTTGCTTTGTCTCTCTTCCTCCTCATGAACGAACGAAGCTTCAACCTCGTGCTCGTCTTTGTTGTTTCCTTGGTAATGGTGTCTCTCAAAAGGGGTTTCGCTGCTATGATCCCATTTCTCATCGGCTTCGTGTCTCTCGACATGTTGAGTTTTGGGAACATCGTCCTTTCACGAGTCTCCAGCAGTTTCCTGCATCCCCTTCCTCAGAGTCTCCCATTTTTACCGATCTTTTTCTCCCTCTATATCCTGAACTTGTGGAGGATTCTTCTACATCGGCTGCCTCTCCAGACGACTCATCTTCGGTTCCGTCCCCGGCACATGACCCGCCTGCCTTGGATCCTGTGGCACCACCCTCTCCTGAGTTACCTGTTAGTCCTGAACTTCGTTGTTCCACCCGGGTAAGCATTCCTCCCCCTTATCTCACTGATTATTACTGCTCTTTTGCTCTTGCCACCCTCTATGAACCTCACACCTATCGTGAGGCCCATACTGACCCTCTTTGGCAGTAAGCTATGAATGAAGAATTAGATGCCCTTCATAAGAATCACACTTGGGATATGGTTGATTTGCCTCCTGGTCAGTCTGTAGTAGGTTGCAGGTGGGTTTACAAGATCAAGACCAAAGCTGATGGATCTGTTGAACGATACAAGGCTCGTCTCGTTGCCAAAGGCTTTACTCAGGAGTATGGCATTGACTATGAGGAAACATTTGCTCCTGTTGCTCGCCTTACATCTGTCAGATGTCTCATTGCTGTGGCTGCTGTTCGCCGTTGGCCTCTTTATCAAATGGATGTGAAGAATGCTTTCCTCAATGGAGACCTCCAAGAAGAAGTATACATGCAACCACCTCCTGGCTATCCGCACTCAGGCAGTCAAGTTTTTCGCCTTCGTCGTGCTCTTTATGGCCTCAAGCAGGCTCCTCGAGCTTGGTTTGAAAAGTTTAGCTCAGTTGTTGCTCAGCAGGGTTTCACTTCGAGTCCTCATGACACTGCTCTTTTTGTCCGACGATCCTCTGCTGGTATCACTCTTATTCTTCTTTATGTTGATGATATGATTATTACTGGAGATGATTCTGCAGATATCCGCTCTCTTCAGCACTTCCTCAGTCAGCATTTTGAGATGAAAGATCTGGGCACTCTCAGCTATTTTCTTGGGCTTGAGGTTACCTCATCCTCCGATGGATATTATCTTTCCCAAGCTAAATATGCTTCTGATCTTCTCTCCAAAGCCGGTATCACCGATAACAAGACTGTTTCCACTCCCTTGGAATACAATGCCAAAGCTCACACCCCTGGATGGTGAACCTATATCTGATGCTACACGCTATCGTCAGTTGGTTGGTAGTCTGATCTATCTCACTGTTACTCGTCCTGATATCTCACATGCTGTGGGTATGGTTAGTAAATTCATGGATGCCCCTCGTTCTGTTCACTATGCTGCAGTTCTTCGGATTCTTCGATATGTCAAGGGTACTCTTTATCATGGTCTCCACTACTCTTCTCGGTCCTCTCTCGAGCTTCATGCTTATTCAGATGCAGACTGGGCAGGTGATCCGACTGATCGATGTTCTATTACAGGTTTCTGTTTCCTACTGGGTACTTCCCTTATCTCATAGCATAGCAAGAAGCAGGATGTGGTTTCTTGTTCCAGTACTGAGGCTGAGTATCGTGCCCTTGCCGACACCACCTGCGAGCTTGTCTGGCTCCGCTGGCTCTTGGCTGACATGGATGCTCCACAGCCCACTGCCACTCCTTTTTATTATGACAATCGTAGTGCCATTTATATTGCTCATAATGATGTCTTCCATGAACGCACTAAGCACATTGAGAATGACTGCCACGTCACTCGCCAGCATCTCAAGAAAGGCAATCTCAAGTTATTCTCTATCTCCTCTGCTGACCAGCCTGCTGATATCTTCACCAAGACTCACCCGCCTGGTCGTCTTCGAGATCTTATATCCAAACTCCAGTTGGCTTCCTCCTTGCCACCTCGAGTTTGAGGGGGGATGTTAGTGTATAGCTTAGACTAGATTAGCCCACTGGGCTTAGCCCAATATACTGTACTTGTAGTTTACTCATATTACTTGTACTGCACACATACCTAGCCTATATAAGGCTTTTTACTGTACATTGTTACATATATCAATACACACAGACTATTCAGTCTTTTTCACTTTATATCTTTAACAGACAGTATGTGGAAGTGTTCATTCTGGTCATGTACAGTATGGGACTATGAAGCTCTTGGTCTGGGACCAAGCTTATTTGGTAGAGCGAGAGATTTCACCAATTTGTGGTGGCGAACCTCTAAGCTGTCGATAGCATTAGAAGGCTCAATAACCAGAATTACAACACATGGTCAACTTGCATGGAGTCATACTTGCAAGGGCAAGATTTATGGGAGATCGTGGCTGGTGGCGAAACCACACCTCCTGAGAATGCAAAAGCGTTGCAGAAGTGGAAGATTAAAGCCGGGAAGGCTTTGTTTGCAATCAAGACAAGCATCGAGGAAGAGATGCTAGAGCACGTTAGGCGAGTAAACACACCAAAGGAAGCGTGGGACACCTTTTCAACACTATTTTCAAAGAAGAATGATGTAAGGCTACAATTGCTTGAGAATGAGCTAATGTCGGTGGCACAACGAGATATGACGATCACGCAATACTTCACCAAGGTAAAATCTCTCTGTCACGAAATCTCTGAATTAGATCCTACATCAAATATTTCTGATTCAAGAATGAGAATGATAATCATTCATGGGTTGAGACCCGAATATAGAAGTTTTGTAGCTGCCATTCAAGGTTGTCCTGTCCAACCATCATTAGTAGAATTGGAAAATTTGCTAGCTGACTAAGAAGAATTGGTCAAGCAAATGGCTGGGGTCTCACTAAAGAGTGAAGAGGAGACACTCTATAGCGGTCACTATAAGGACCGACCCAAGAAAAGATTTAATGCAGGCTCTAAGAATAGAAGTGATGAAGATTGAGAAGATGAGAAGAGCTCTCAAGATGGAGAAGCTTAAGGAAGTTGCGACAATAATGATCGACGATCCATGGGTTACAAAAGCCGTATTGTCAAGTGTTTCAAGTGTGGAAAAATGGGCCATTTTGCACGAGATTGTTGATACAGGTGGAGAACAGCTCAAGGAAATACAGCGACATTCAGCAACCTAGAAGATGATAGCGAAGAAGAATGGGTTGTTGAATCATGTCTGGCTATGATAGAGCCAGTTGAAGAAGCAATAGAAGAGGAAGCAATTCTAACAGTCTCAAAGGAAATTGAAGAGAAAATGCCTGAGAGCATGGTGGAGCTGTCTAGGAAAGATCAGTTCACGGTAACTGATGAGTTACAATCTTTTGAGGATGAAGGTGAGCCAGAGTCTAGAGAAGTAACCCATCCTTGGCAAACTAGTGTTCACCATAGGACATTAGAGGAGGATCGACCAAGAATTGAAGAAGAGATTCACTCATTAAAACAGGTGCCAAAGCTTAAGGATGTGAAACTCATTTCTTCTAAATGGGTGTATAAATTCAAGACCTGCGCAGAGGGATTAGTAGAAAGATACAAGGCTCGCTTGGTAACTCGAGGATTCTCTAAACAATATGGGCTAGACTATGGTGAAACATTTAGCCCAGTGGCAAAGATCACCACCGTACGTGTCCTGTTAGCACTTATGGTGAGTAAATCTTGGAAGTTGTGGCAAATGGATGATGTAAAGAATGCTTTCCTGCATGGAGAGGTGGATCAAGAAGTTTACATAGAGCAGCTAAAGAGATTTGAGAGCAAAGCCCAGCCAAACAATGTCTGCAAGCTACGAAGAACACTTTACGGGTTGAAACAAGCACCGAGGGAATGGTATGACGACAATGGCGATATTGAGAGAGAGTCAGTGTTGAGGGGGAGTGTTAAAAATCAACACTAACTCTCTTGTCTCTAGAAATTTCTAGAGTTTCACTTAATTTGCTTTTCTCTGGAATTTTCTAGAAATTTGTAGAACTTCTCACATAATCTCTTTCTCTAGAAATATCTAGAGTTTATCTCAACCTCTCTCTCATTCTCTAGAACATTCTCTTGAATTTCAGATTTCTCTATAAGATGTCCTTCTAGAAACTTCTATGTAGAAGTGAAATTCTACCACATGTTTATAGAATAGTCTAGAAGGTTGGAGTATGGCATTAATTTAATGCCAATAAAAGGAAGACGCTAGAAGCTTCAAGTTAGTTCCCTAACCAACATACACCTAGTATAAATAGATGTGGTGAGGTGTGGAGTAAAGTGTGAGACTCCTAGAGGTGTGAAGTGAGTGAATGTCATAAAGCACCAAGTGAGAGGTGTGAAGTGAGTGAGTGTCATAAAGCACCAAGTGAGAGGTGTGAAGTTGTATGTAAGGTGAAGTGTGTGTAGGTGTCTAGAGAGTTGGTGTGTGTCATGTAAAAGCATTAGTGCTTATAAAGGGTTGTACTTCAAAGTGTCAAGTTTTAAATAAAAGCTCTTTGTTCAGTTATTTGTTCAACAATCTAGTGTTAGAGCTTCCGCTAACTCAACATAATAGTGGAGATCTAAAGCTCAAAGTAATATTTCAAAGGTTGATCTAGTAGTTTAGAAATTTTTGCTACACTGTCGAATTTGATTCTATATATAATTGCATTTTGATATAACTGGAGGTAGGACTGTCCACCCAACCTGTATACCCGACCAACCTGCTCGAGCCCGAACCGAAAACCACCCGAACCAACACTCGGACGATCGAAGGCGGGTCGCCGCCCACAGAACCCGATGCCTTCAGGTCGGCTGGCAGGTTTCCTCTCCTAAAACTCAAGCAACCCGACTCGATCATAAACCCAAAAACTTCCGAAGATATTCGAAGGTTCTTCGACGAAAACATACAAAATCCGGCGCTATTCGAAGGTTCTTCGACAAAAACATACAAAATCAGGTGATATTTGAAGTTATCCAACGAAAATTTACTTGAAACCCATCAGATCAGACGAGATACGACGAGATCTCGTCAAGATCTAGTCCTGATACGACAAGATCCGGCGAGACTTGTCGAGATCTAGTCTAGATCAGACGAGATCCGGCGAGATCTCATCGAGATCTAGTCCAGATACGACGAGATCCGGTGAGATCTTGTCGTGATCTGGCCAGATCTCGATGGATCCGGCCAGATCTCGACGGATTCGGCCTAAATCATGGCACGGGCGATAAAAATCAAAACCGACTGTTGAACCCGAAAACCCGACGCCACCCGAACCGGCCGATCCGACTACCATTCCAAGTCGGTTTCGGGTTCTATTTTCATCCACCCGAAAGTTTCGAGTCGGGTCCAAATCGGGCACAAACCTGATCCGACCCGTGGACACCCCTAACTGGAGGTTTTTAATTGAATACGATTTTTATGTTACTTTGCTAACTTGACATTTTTTTTGGCTATGTCTTAGATTTTATTTAGTTGAGCCAATTAAGTTGTATTTCATGATTGCCCTTTCATCTATCTTTGTAAGTCATGTGGCTGATAAGTGTTACTTTCTCTTCACAAAGGCTAAGCAAAATGATCATTTAAAAGAGGAAATCAAATTTGATGAACTAAAATGAAAATCTCAAATTTGAGAGACTAATTAACATGATTCAACTCAAAATTTTAAGACTCAATAATTCAGAGTAAAAATATTTAGTCTATTATTAAGAAAAAAAAAAACTCTACTTCACAATCTGCAAGGTCTAGGAGTATCTTTGGGTGAGTCCTAATCTGATCACCTATCACATATGCCATTATGAATTATGAATTTATGAGTCCCATGTAGAGCTCATCCAAATTCCAAAGTGCCATTTCCTAGTTTGGGAAATAATGATTTAACAGGTAAAAATAATATCCATAATAGGAAATTTGCATTATGAGAGCCATTATGTCACTTTGCGCTACAGATCATAGATGATAGAAAAGTTGTAGAGTCATTATTTTAAGGACAAGAAAGAGTTGCCTGAGTCTCCTGAGTCTTTGAGACTTTAAACTCTTTGAAGGGACAATTGACCTCTAATCCACATTTGCTACTTGGAATATTATAATTTGATGCAAATAAAAAAAAAATTGATGAAAAGACGATAATATTAAAAGAAACTAAGCACCAAAACAAGGATCAGCACAAAACCAATACATCCCATTGAGGTCTCCCTCAAAGACATCTAGAATGTCCATAGGCGGACTATCATAAATAAGAAAATCAGCACTCATCCTATAGTTCATCCTAGCTAAACCATTAGCACAAAGATTGGCTTGCCGAAAGCAATGCTTGATACGGACATGATGGAACCAAGTTATCAGCTACCTGTAGTCTTCCAAAATAGGGGATATAATGTTGTTAACATAGTTTGCATTCCGTAACACATCAACAATGGACTTGGCATCCATCTCAACTTCAAGGCAATGAATATTTAGATTGTAGCACAGCTAAAGGCCCTCTTGCTACCCCCACAACTTAGCAGCAAAGCTGCTAGTGATCCCAATCCGCTTATTGAACCAAACTACCCACTGCCCATCATCATTCCTTACCAATCCCCCACAACCAGCCAGACTATGTGTCCCACTACATGACCCATCCGTATTCAACTTCTTCCACCCTTGCTCAGGTCTCTCCCACCAAATGCACCTTAAGACTCTACGGGCTTGCAACCTTGGTGTAGCCACTCAATGAACATACTCCTTAACTTGATACACAATATCCATAGCCAAATTAGGACTCTGACCTTTCCTATTGAAGACAATATCATTTCTACTCTTCTAAATGCTCCAAAGAGCAAAGGGAGACATAGCTTTCCAAGGGGTACCCATGACATGCATCTTATCATTATTCCTTATATTTAGTGACAGCCAACCCCTAAGGTCGAAATGGGAATTGCACAAATCACTCCCTTGATTTCATCAGGGAGTTCAAATGTTAGCTTCTCCCAATCCCACCCTACATCAAGCATAATATCTTTAATTTCCAAAAAATTGGCTTCTTGAGAGATAGGCCCTTGGATCAACTTTCTAAGGAGTCCCCCATTCGTCCAATTGTTGTGCCAAATATTCAAAGTGCTATTTTTTGTCACCAACCACCTATAACCTTTATTAAAGGTCCCTATCCCTTTCTTCATAACTGCCCATATTAAGGAGCAAGGGAGATTATTTGCATTCATAGCTACTCTCCTTCGATGGTTG